>DF239743.1:3086-87265 GCA_000507305.1 Breviolum minutum Mf 1.05b.01
CGCGCGCGCGCGCGCCTTTTGAGTCAGTTTTTGGGGGTGTGTTCGGCGCGCGCGCGCGCGCGGCGCGCAACAACAACAACAACAACAACAACAACAACAACACCAACAACATCAACATTGACATCAACATCAACAACAACAACAACAACAACAACAACAACATCAACAACAACAACAACAACAACAACAACAACAACATCAACAACATCATCAACAACAACAACAACCAAAACCCACCAAAAACCAGCTACTGCCACCCAACACGAACTCGCACTCTCTTCTCCGGCACTGCCGGTGGGTGCGTTAGCTCTTGAATATTCTTCAGAGCTCCTTGAAAGCATCATCTTAGGCGACCACAGTGCTGGTGTTTCCCAAAACACACGACTTTTGATGTAAAAATAACTGTTTGCCACCGCTTAGGCAACACGGGTATCAAGATTCCATCTGAATCCGACATCCAAATCATACATGCTAATAGAGCACTCAGAAAAATCATATACTAAACTTGATTTGAGAATCACAATGTGGAAAGTTCCATGATTTTTCAACATTCCAGACCCCCTTGTGAACTTTTGGACCTTCCAAAAACAATCCAAAAACCAAGCGTTGCTGTGCCTCGGGGCTTTGGATTCCAAGAGAACCGCTCCGTAAACGTCGGCCTTGGAGCGAAGGGCATGACTGGAAAGATGGGCACCCTGAAATGCATGGTGAAATCCGTTGAAATCCTAGAACAATCTTGACTGTTATCTTGGTGGTGAATATGAATGTTGTGCACTTTGCTTGCACAATGAAATAGAAGTCAGTACAGTTCAAATGGAAGTAAATGTGATGCCAAAACTCAAGGCAATATCAAAGGTAGACAGTATACATGTATGCTTTCGGAACGAACGTGCTGACTGCTCTATAATTATATTATAATATAGTCCTATCCACATTTAGTCCTTGTGATCTGTGACGTCTGTGTCTACATTCTACAGTACATGCGTCTGTGTATTGTCTGCTGCATGTTGAAAGGGATGTTTTACCTCTGCACACATCTACGTTCTTTAATTATTTACTGTTGCTCAAAAATTGTTCAAAATTTTTCAGGCAATGATAATTTGCAAACGAGTGGTTGTTCATCGATCCAAAGTCTTGTGACATGTCCTGAAATTCCATCTACAAAAACGAGGAGACAACCACATGTTCAGTTGCCCCAATTTGGAAGGAAATCTTCCTCGATTTTCCATGTCCAAGCGACGGAGGGCTGCATGGGCTGCATCACCGGCCAGGGCGGCACCTACAGAAATCGGCCAAAAGGTTGAGGGAACACGGGAACACCATGTGTTTTTTGTGATTGGTTTTCTTTTCTTTCTTTAAATTTCGCTATGCTGTAAAGTCAAAGTTGTCGACCACACTGAGCAGAGCAAAGTGTCCGAATTGTATCAGACTATTGGTACGTGATTCACTTGTCCTGAAAGGGTGGTGATTCACCGGTGATCCATCCTGATTTCCCTCGGCCTGCGTCGGGTGCTGTATTTACACTACCAGAGGTCAGCGGCGTGGAAGTCAAACGCCCGCATGGTTTGAGCCGCGCTATGGTGGCAGCCAGCCAAACGTTGGTCTGCGTGAACAGGGCTTTTTCAAAAACTTCAACAAAAGGGACATTTAATTATGAGTCTCATTTGTGGATTGTTTTTGAACATGTTTTTCAATCAAATGTGAAAATCACATTCTCAGAAAAGGATGAGGAAAAGGCTGACAACTTTAAGCATCCTTTTGCTCAGAACTGTACCAACTTTTACTTCTCCAACAAGCTCTCCACACTTTGAGTTCTTAAGCTTTGGGATGCTTTGGGCACCTTGTAAAACAGGAGAAGATCCGGTTGGATCTCACCGGATTCTTCCGTTCATTCACCCTGCGGGCTGATGTTTTGAACTGGACCCAACCGCCGCGTGCAGGGTCGGTCTGACTGGTGAAACCTGGAAAGTTAGGCAACCAAATATGACTTGGCGTAGCCCAGGCAACACGTTAGCTCAGGATTCATAGGGCGTTAAAGTGTGGAGCTGTTGTAGGTCAGGTGACGGTGACAGTGATGGCAGGATAGCTTGCCCTATTCCATGGCTGAAGCAATACTGGTAAGTTGATGAGGTTGTATTCTGTGAGAATCTGTACGAGGGAGCCTTGCCTTGGGACACACTGCTCCTTGGGTCTTCTGCCTGAAAGAGTCACTGCCAACTTTCCAGCCCTACGAAGTCACAGCTTTGCTGTGACTTGGACGTAGGGTGCTACTAGTCTTGCTTGTCACACAGAGTTCAATTGACCTTGATTTATCAAGAAGACGTCTTGCTAAAACAAAGAACACGGAAGCGAGTTTGAAAGGAAAGAGCACAAAGTTTCAAGTATGTTGTGTATTCGATTTGGGCTTCCAGTACTCCAGTAGCATTTTTCCGAGAAAATGCGTGAAGAAATGCTTAAAGAAACGAAACATGATCTGTCATCACCGCCGTCTGCTGGCCGCGAAAAACTTCGGCCTCCATCTCGTAGGCCTTGGCCCAGTGGTTTATTTTTCCCAAAGCCAAGTCACCCTGTGCACTAGGAATTCCAGTGATTTGGCGACCTCCAACTAATAACTATAGCTCCTCATCGGAAATAAATAGAAGACCTTCCTGTTTTTAATGAATAATTCTAATTGTATGATCGTATGTGAATTAATTAGGTATATTAATTTATATTATATATACATTCAATCATTTATATACCATAGATCGCGGCCATATCAAGACGCAGCTCTCAAAAATCTGCGTATCCAAAATGTCTGGCACCCAAATCTTGCTGAAGCTGGTATCGCTGATCCACCCGAACAGGTCCGTTTTCTGTCCGCTGAAACCAAACCACTACGTCACTTGTCTTTTTTCACACGGAAAAGATCAGAAATGTCTGAGTTTTGACTGCTATCTTTGGCAGGTTTTTTCTGAAGGTATTTTGCTTCGACACTGCAGATGCAATGCTCCAATCTTACACAGCCATGATGTCCAAGGTACCAACGCGGTACAGAGCACTGCATTGCATCTGCGGTGTAAATGATTTGGG
Source organism: Breviolum minutum Mf 1.05b.01 (assembly GCA_000507305.1). Taxonomy (NCBI): domain Eukaryota; class Dinophyceae; order Suessiales; family Symbiodiniaceae; genus Breviolum; species Breviolum minutum. The sequence goes on from DF239743.1 coordinate 6,159, forward strand.
TCGCATTTTCCAACTCCATCCCCCAAGCCAGCAGCATGTCAGCCTGACCAAGTGCCTGTTTTCTTTCCCTGGCTTCCTCATCTTCCGGGAATTCCCGTTGTTTTTCCCCAAAATAATATTATCTTTATATCCAACATTGCCAAATTGCCAGGGAAAAAAGTTGAAGCATTGAAGCTATGATTCCTTGGCACATCTCCAGACATCATTCGCTGCATGACTGTGGAAGAATCGGACCGGGAAATGTCCAAGCTTTGTACAAATGAACTCATGGATCTCACTAGCCTGAGTCGCCACCTTTGGCCGAAGGTGGAAGCAACGGATATCAAATGCAAAAATGGCTCGAATTGCCCTGTTATCAACACAAAGGTAGCTCTTGGAAGATCTAAGACGAAATATGGACGATGTTAGTGAAATTCACATTGTGACCAGTGTGAGGCTGGGGCCCACAAGTTGTAGATCAGGAAGACACATGGCAATCATGGCAATGGTTCGTAGGTGTGAAGTGCAGCGATTTTTGGAAAGGCAGATGATATGACAGGAACATTGAAGTGCAGCACTCTTTGAGACCCAATACTTCTTTTTTCATTCTTAGAAAGCAATGTGCGGCATTTTGTACAGTGCAATGCGTTGGATTGCAGTTGAATGACAACTGGGTTCTCATTCAGCCCTTGGTCACGGCTGCCAGCTGTTGATCTTGCTACACTCCTCATTTGAGGAACGTTCAAAACCCATATGACATTCCCATTCCATTATACTGATTGGTTCATAGATGTTCATAGTGATGGTTATAATGGCAATTGTAGGCCCTGCATGTCAAAAACCCCGTAACTCGGAGTTTCTTCACTACATTTCCGTTGATAGATACCAATCCATGATGCCCCCCAACTGGCCCTTTCAGTGAGGTCCAAGCATTGATCTTTAATTGCAATCCATATCCAAAAAAGCCAAACCACTGCCCCACTGGAATCTATATGTAAACTTCAAATCCTTGCGGCTGGAAAATGACGGAAATAATGTTGTTTCCAAACCTTGTCATTTGGTAGTGCATTAACAAAGTCTGTCTGTGTTTATTGGCACGAATTGACATTCAATATCACCAATGTGATTGGTTGCCATGGCAAACCTGAAAATCATTGAACAGTCAGCAGGCATCAGCAATCTGCCCAGTGCTACCTACTCAAGTACACAATGTGTTCCTGCCAAACCCAGGTTTTGGTAGCTGCTCATCGGTTGGCATTGGCATGAAGACTGCAATAGCTTAACTCAGCTCAACTTCTCGTGCGCCGTGAGCTGCGTCAATCTTCTTCTGGCGGACATACAAGAAACCTCCGGCACCAGTGAGCAAAAGCATCACCACCACAATGGCGATAATGACCCCCGTGCCACCGCCACCACTGCCACCACTGCCACCACTGCCACCACTACTAGTCTTTGCCTTGAGTTCAGGAAGTGGAGGGTGTACTGTAGCAGGTAGGGCAGGCGGCTTTGGTGGGTCAACGGCTGGTCGTGATGTCTCCTGCATGCCAAAGCAGCCGGTGCCGTTGATTTCGTAGTCCTTCTCGCAAAGGCCAGCACCTCCGCCAATGGAGAAGACGCCTTTCATCACATCCTTGGTCTCTTTGGTCTCCTCATCATACTCACTAAAAAAGTAATAAGCCATACCCATTTCGAAGATTGTTGAGGTAAAACCTTTGTCCTTATATTCTTGCGCCTCCTGCTCTCGAAGTTTCTTCAAGTAGTCAAATAGATCTAGATCCACATCATCCACATCATCCACATCACCTAGAGCACGCTCATGAATCACATGAACCATCTGCTCTGATGCCTGTCGCAGTGCTTTAGCTGTGAAGATCTCAATGTCCCGATAGCCAGAGCATGTATTTGGAAAGACGTCTCGATCATTGGCACAAGTTAGGACAAGATACCCGAACTCGACAGGAAGGGGAATGTAGTTTGGATCCTTCTTTGGTTTGGTTTTCTCGATCTCCTTAGGAAGCTCCTTGGGCATTTGCCCCAGCAGCACTTTCTTGGTATTCTCGTGCGGTTTGAACTCCACCCCTCCAAAGAACCACAGGAGCTGGGCCATCAATTTTTTAGGCTGCTTGAGATCTGCCACCTTGTCAGCACAGGTGTCCTTCACGCTCACTGCCTCGCAGCGATGTTCTTCCGCAAAAACATTAAAGTTCAAGCCGAAAATCTCGAGCACCGCAAGGGCGCACAGGAAACGTAGAGACATCTCGAGACCAAGGAATGTTGAAAGATGGGAACAGGTGCTGCGCGAGTTTGGACTATTGCTTCTTGATCCAGTAGTTACATTAGGGTACAACTTGCGACACAACTACCTTGGCTTCAAAGCAAAGACCGACCAGCAAAATTTGTCACCCTAGTCACCATACTTTAAGTTAGGCCCCATTCCACGGTCCCATGATGTCTGCCGCCATGATTTTTCTACCGCCGTTCCATGGTAGCACAGAAGAAACCATCCATCCCCTTACTCTGAGGCCTGGCAAGGGCAAGAGAAGATGGTCCAATTTGAGTGGATCTGCCTTTCCGGCATCATCGATTGTACTGTGCCTGTGGCGCGAAGAACGAGCCAGTCCAGTAGGATTTCATCCGTTTTCCACTAAAATAATACCAACCCCGTTGCCCAAACTTTACGGATGTGATGTGACAGTTCCTTTGTACTGTACCTGTCTTACAAAGACAAAAATAACCTTGTTCCAGTTTGAGTGGTTGGATGTGTTTTGACAACGCAAGTAACACCTCCAGCGAAATTCTTGAATCTGCTTACAGTAAAGGACCCTACAAATTCGCTCCTTTCACCAGGAAAAGGGCCTAAATGCATTCAAATTCACTGAAAAATGAGAATAGGTCCATCCATAGGGTTCTCAATCTTCACAACACGCGAATCTGTTCATTAACTTTAGACTTTGAGGTCTGTATAGAAAGTTTCAGCTAACACAAAACCACATTGAAGGCCTCCAGTTTCAGTAGGACTTGTTCAATCTCCGACTGCGGCACAGATCCTTGCAGCTTCTCCTGCGCTGGAAATTTCGTGGAAACAGATGACAGAATCATGGCATTGGTTAGAAAGATGTTGTTGGAAACCTCGCCTATCCTAACGAAGGTTCGGACTTTCATGCCCTTTGTAATCCAAACAACGTCAGACTTTTTGTTCACATGCTCGCAGGATGCACCATCCACAATCGCCTCCATCCACCCACTGCGAAAGATCAGCCTCGTGGCAATGATCGTCAGAGAAGCTTGGAGACGAAACACGACACGTCACACGAAGCTCTTTGAATACTTGGACCTTTGATGTGTTATCCACAATAGATGTCAACTAGTGAAGGATTTCTTCGATCAATAGTACCTCTTGTATCCTCTTGTCGTGAGTATCTCTACAATTCAATCCCTAAGGGGCTCTGTCCAATGTTCTGCACCGAGTTGTGAATTTGGCCAAGGTGCACTGGTATACCACTCATGTAGACACCACGACCTGCGGTCCGTACGGTCCGACAGGGATGACACCCCTAGAAAATGTCTAGACACGCCAGAGTTTCATGAAATTTCATGTGCATATCATGCCTGTTTGAATCTTTCGAATTTTGAAGGGAAACCTTTGGTTTGAGACTAGCCTAATTATGGGAAACTTCCGTGTTGCCAGATACTGTCTATCTTGGACGCTATTGCATCATCTTGAACGGATCCAAAATCCTACAAGTACTATGTAAACAGAGACAGGCAGCGTCGCAAAATTCCATAGTCCCTCCATAGGAAACCTGGCACACCTGCGTCCCACCGCGCACCTGCTGGCGTCATGGTCTTCCTGCATCATTTCGATGGCTTGAAGTGTGGAGCCATTCAGGGAGTGAAAATGGAAATTTCTCAAGTTCATGGATAAGAACCACTGCATTACACTTGGACATCTTGCATGGACCGATGGACATGGCACACCTTCAAGTCCAAAACCATCCCAACAAAACGGCGAAATCACGAAGCTTCGGTCTGAAACAAGTGCCAGGTGATACAAACAAAATCTAATGCCTGGGAAAGGCGGCAAACCTCCGAAAAAAATCCTGTGCCCCTTCCGGCCTCATCCAAGTGGAACTGCTTTCAGCCAGTTCTTTGCGAAAACGTTGTGAGTCCAGGACCTCCCGATGTTCTCTTGCATATTGGACGCACGAAAGCGTTGATGATTGCAAATCAATTTGATCAAATTTAAGCGATGGAGGGTGTTCGAAGGGGAGAGGGTAGAGGTTGGACTTCAAGGTGAATTCTGGAAAATTGAGAAGAATCCTCTGCAAGGAAACAATGAGGAAACGCGTTCAGCTGCGCTGGTTTACCCAATCCCACAATCAGCTGAAACGCAAGTCATCAATAAAATGACTTCAGCAATGAGTCCTTGAAAATGTCAAGTGTCCAAAAATCAATGAAAATCAACTGGTTTCCGACTAAAACTCACCGTTTTCCGTTGGTCGCAAACACACACACGTTGTTTCAATGACGATCAAACTGCAGGCCTTTTGAGCCTCATGGCGGTTCAAACCGGCTTCTTCTGCAGCGTCCAACAGGACCTAGCAGGAACAGCAATTGTCAAATCAAAATTCAAGCCAACAGCTGATAGTAAAGATGAGTAAGGCCGTCAAAAGCATTCAAAGAAAGATAATCAAAGACAGTTGGTATTATAGACAATCAAAATAGCATGTATACAAAGATAAGATAATTAACAATAGATAGAGAGATGGGATATCTGCTAGCAAAATAATCTGAAACGCTAACCTTGGAAATTGTTCTTATCAAACAATGAGTAGCCACTCACTTCACCATTCCATTTCGAGATTCAGATCCAGACTGCAACCCAACAAGTTCGATCCGCGTTTCAGATGGCATCCAATCATCAAATAGTGGAACCAACATGAACCAACCCCACATCCCCACACACCCAACTTGCTTCACCTGGTGATTGGCCAGTTGCTGGTCTTCGCCGTGGTGTCGCCAACCTCAGCGTATTTGGATCTCTCTTCAAACATGTTCTGTTGCTTGGAGACTGGAAAACCAAATGGTCCTGGATTTTCTAAACCATGAATTCTGGTGGACCATGGCACCCGCTCAACAACACCATCACTCAAAGTTCAAAATCTGAGCTCCCAAACCAAGGGCTGCCATGAATTCCTGGCTGCAACGGTGATGCTAGACAAGGATAGAATTAGTGAGAGTACTTATAGAATCTTATAGCTATTTCTCGCTTCTGAAGCTGTGGGTAGTTGTGCTGTTGCCTGTTGTTTATTGTTTGTTGCTGGTTGTTGCTGCTGTTTGGACGCGAAACCAGATCTACCTCCCGCAGCGCGCCTCGCTTTTTCCCAGGGTTTGTGCCCATAAGACCAAGCGCAAAGAATCCATGGCAGAGGAACACATGCCATTCCAAGAAAACCTCAGCATCTGTGAATTGATCAGACTTCGGAAATAAAGCAAACAATCAATCCATGTTTGTGGAAAACTTGTTCGAACAAATTGCAAAATGGAAAGATCTCAGAATTCAGAAACTCTGTGGATCAGATGGAAGAAGCTTTCAGGTTGCAATGTGGGTCGTACAGGTCCCTTTGCAGCCAAGCTTCTTGATGCCATATTGTGGGCCCACCCTGCAGTGACGAATGTGTTGGGTCCAAAAAGTGCGCAATTCTTCAGCTTCTCAGCTTCTCACCGCAAACATTGATATCTAAGACAGGCATGGCACTGCAACCAATCAGATGGAGGGATGCCAGAACTGCAACAAATGCAGGCCCGTCCTGTCAAGCATAGCCTCTCCCTCTCGTCTGGAAATTTCATCTCCTCAAAAGGTCTGTGTCGGGTTTTCAGTAAAACTTTGAAGATGTTCCAAAAAGAAATACTGAAAGTATGAGAAAATGTGAGAAAGTGAAATAAGTTTCATTAAGTTTCTCATGCAGTTTCAGCTTGATGTTAGCTGTCCAACATCCCCAGATGTCGCCTAACCACAATCTTCGGCCTTTCTGCGCATGCCTAGCGGTGTAGCGTCGCACGGTTTTTTTTCAAACGGCTTTGGGGATACTGGCATGACTGACATCCGATCAAAACCCAACATCCATGGAATCTTCGAAATCTTCAATGATCTGCCTGTTTTTTTGGTTTTAGCCCAAGGTGCTTTAGGTGAACTGGAGATCCTTCTTCCAAAGGCAAAGGACGTCTCATGATCTTGAAGACCTCATTTCTCAGAGACAACGAGACTCATGACCGAAGAATTCTGGAGACTATTGTATCTCAGAAACCTTTGAATTCGTTTAAAGTGGAATTACGTGACCATGCCACTGGAGGCCGCCATTCTAATGGCACCTTAAGTTTACAGCTTCTCATCTTCAGGCAGGGTACCAGGTGCGAGCCGCAAGCCTCTCGTTCATGGATGGCAGCATACAGCATTTGCTTCACCAAATAACCATGAGGTCAGCTAGTACCTCAGTCACTGAGGCATGGTGAGCACCTATCAGCCATGTCCACTGAGTCCACTGTCATGATATTGTCATGTTTGCCTCTTGAGGTACCAACAACTGACGAAATCAATGTTCACCAACCTGCCAAAGAGTCAGGGTATTTCAAGGAAGACCTGAGAGTACTTTCCCTCGTGGAAGTGGAGAATGGTTATGTTTTTGACTTCGAATGATTGGTGGGGAGGAACTTTTTCACTACTCAATGGTCGTGAAGTGGAATTCGAAACTCTACAGTGTTGTTCAAAAAGTCACGGCACTTTCAAAACCCAACTCCACCTTCAAATGATTGATTCTTGAGGGTCTTCAGACCAACAAATGAGCAGTGGTCCAAACCCTTGTGACATTGCATTTGCTTCATAAGATGTCCCGAAATGCGACGATACGGGGGAAGAGCTTTGTCGGTGAAACTGCGAAGCTTGGGTGTTTTCGTTGGGCCTTTTCCCAGGCGGTACATCTCGCCAGCTGTCTGCAGTGCTCGGCAGCACTGAACCTGTGCATCGAAAAGGTTGGGATTTTTAGAGGTGTAACACTTCCAGCAACAAAAAATGGAAACCCTCAACTTGAATCTGACGCGATTTTTGTTTGCAAACCAAAATCCCATCTCAAAAATTGTTCCACTCATCCTTTTTGCCTAGCAAAACTGACTCTAGGCTTACTCTTTCACAGAAAAATTCAGCCTCCAGTCCCATCTCTCACATTCTCACACTTTATTGACCTCAAAGAACGTGACATCTTTGCGGGCCCAGCAACAGGGTAAAGGTACACCTTTGTGACCTGCGGCACTGCGGCGGGATCGTTCAGTATCCTACGTTTGGAACATAGACGGTTGGGCCATTCCTCAGGAGTAGACAGGCAGCTGGCTCATTGCATGAACCCCAGCTGATCTTATCTAAAATCTAAATCTCAATTGATGTGTATATATCCTTGTACACATGCATTGATCTATTATCTGTATAGCATGAATCATCCTACACTTCAATTGAGCCGCTTTCGAAATCATATCATAGATGTACCAGGATTCAAGCAAGTCTTTTTTTCAAGATCCCAATTCCCATCCCAATTCTGGCCTCGCGTCGCAGCACTTTGCCACTTCTTTACTTTCTCAGTCTTCAACTCATACCTACAAACCAAGCTCAAACGGACTTCTCAGTCTTTATGTCATTGCTCGATGTTGTTTTGTCCCCAGGAAACGATTTGGGGAACTCGTCAAAAACCACAACTCTCCCTCACTTTGGCCCAGATACATTTGATCCAAGGTGTCCTGCTCTCCAAGATGAAGAACCCTCCACTTCATACATTGAGAGTTTGGCTGGTTAAACGCTTAGCACCTTTGTAGGCACTAGACAATGAAGTTAAAGTTACACTTGCAAAAAGTTGTGAAATGAAACCAAGGATCTGATCCTCACATTACATTCATATTACGGCTCTGGACAAAATCCCGCTCACAAGTTGGGAGGGTTCAAGCACTGTATGTAACGAATGGGATATTTGATCTATATAGATATACTATATAATATGTATACGTAATACGTACGTAATTCGTACGTATATATTGGCGCAATGTTTTGTCCATCAGCTAAGGACATAATCCATCTTTCATGTCAAAACCAATCAACAACTCAGCCTACTCTTGCGGCAACCGGTCGGGTAAAAAAATGTCCTTCGCGGTCGAACCTTGGTGTCAAATAGAGCCATACCCTATTCCACACATAAAGTATGATCATTCATGAATGATCCGCTTGATGAACAAAGTATGACAAAAATCCGAACAATTTGGAACCCAACTCCCTTTTTATTTCTCAAGATTTCCGCAAGTTCCAACTGTTTCAAAAAGTTCAAAGGTCATATTATCCAGAAATTGTCTTCCTCTGATCTTTTCTTGGAGGGCATGCCATTCTGAGTTTCTGACTCTGTGACGAATTGGTTTTGTAACTGACCTCAAGCCACATGTCTCACTGAATCCTTCAGGAGATCGCTGAATCATGATGTTTAATGCCTGAAGTGTATGCTCACGCGCCTATGAACCCTTGTAGACAGGCATAGAATGAAAAACATGAGCGGCTGACTGATATATTGTGCTTTCTTGAAGCATTCATGCTGAAAGTCGTTGTTTGATCTCCTGCGGACCAAGAAAACGTGTTTAAATATTTGGAGTATCGAATCATGTGCATGAAACCATCTCGTTAACGTCTTAAGACCTACGACGTATCTCAACGTGGCCGTTTTCGCTCGATTGGCCCTGGTTTAACACACACCCAAACAGATAGAGGGTTTGGGTTGAGATGTTCCGCCATCCACGAGTCTGGTGACATCATGATTTTTGGGTTTTAGGATCCCAAGATCATGTGTGTGCAATCCTGCAATCTGTTCACAATATGACGACACTAAGTTCTCAATGAGAGCTTAACAAACTCATTTTCCAGTGGCATTCATTTGGTGAACATCCGGCAGGCATCATCAGCCCTTCCCCAAAGGCCCCTACTGGCCAGCTGGTCCCCACTGGACCTGTTGAGCTCAATGTGACAAAAGTAGAGAAGGAAAGCTAGTTATGAATTATAAATCATGAATACGAAGCACTGACCCAGTTTGACTAATGTTTCACCCACCTAAGGATCAAAAAAAACTCTAATTCCCTGCGTGAGTTGCACCACCCAAAGTAAATGCTCTATTGTTTCGTTCACCTAGTCTTGGACCACATGGATCTTGCTTCTGGCTGGATCTAAGAACCTTTATCTCAGTCTGGAAACGAATCTGCATGATAAATCATCAACATAGTTTTTGTGAGAACGGGCATTCTTTGCATGGATGGGGATGGGTTCATCAGTACTGGAAGGCCAGAAGAAATTGCAAGTCTTCAGGCACTACAGCCTTCGGCTCCGCAGTTGGGCAAACTGCTACGGAACATGTTTTGTTTCGTTTGACTATGTGGACAGGGGCAGAGGAGAGCCTCTCACCCAAATCCAGGCGAGACTTTGATTTGTCGAAGATGTTTGTTGAGACAAAGCTTAACAAAACAATATACCTGCTCCTCTGCCTCCCGCTTCTCCATGACCTGCCTCACTCTCTCTCTCTCTCTCTCTAAAGATGCATACTTTAATACTGAACTTTAAATATATTATATAATATATAATTATAATTAATTACATATGTGATGTAATGTATTCTTTTCTGATATCTGTCCTCTTTCTGAAAGAATTCGAATCTGTTTTGTCTCTCACTCCGAATTTCTTGCACATCAAACAGACCCAGCCGACCAGCAAAACTTGAAGTCCAGCAAAACTTGAAGTTGGTAGACCAGGTCCCTAAATGAAAGTGTTCAGTGTTCATGGAAGGATTTTTTCTTGCAAGGAAAGGCATAGGTCACATACACATGACTGTCCATCCTTTTTTGTCTTCACCTTATCATATCATACGAACTTTGCTCGATGCTGTCTGGGCTCCTGCCTGCAACATGATCCACATTCGGCGTCGATGGGGCACTCGGTGTCAAAGGCGCACTTGGCGTCAAGGGCACGCTCCTAAGTTCGACCGTTACGTAGCAGGGCTTGAGGGTCTTTGTTTCGAAAAAGTGAAACTCGAAAGGAAGGTGATGAGTCGATAAGAAAGGAACCCAACAAGAAAATTTAAAAAATGTGACATCGGAGTTTTGTTTGGGCAGATTGACCTCATAAAGTCCATTGGAGCAATCCCTAAACACTCCAAGTTTCTCAGTCTCACCATGGTCACCTTTCGTTCGTATCAGGAGCTCAATGCCACGCAAGCGCAGACTGACCCATCCAGACTTTGGACCTTCACCTCTAAGCAACTCGTATCTCAAGCGGTTGTTTCCCATGGCCAGTTCCTTCACGATGCTTCCAACACTCAAGCGCGAGTCCTCTAGTGTGCTGGTAAGGGAAAGACCCGAACGGACCATGATGCCACCGGTCTTCTGACCACCAACGACCTTCCAAAGAACTCCCATGGTTTCATTGGAGCCACCTCCAAATGCCATGGCCCAAGAGTCTCAAACACTTTTGAGGTTATGAACATAAGAAAGTCTGAACGAGATTCGCGTGGATCATCATATCCAAGTTCATTTCTGGATGACTTCGAGCTCTGCTGTGCTAACACTTCAAGAAGAAAAAACAATGGAATTCCAGGGAATTACATGGAATTCCCTTTGCTGCTGACATATAAGATGCTTCTATGACAGATATACAGATACACACATTGCACTCACAAAGGCCGCATTAGCCTTTCTGTGGAGCCAGAACACGGAGTATGGTGTTGTGCATTGCTTTGCCATGCACACAAAGTGCTTTGGCTAGTCTTCGTCGCCGAAACCAAAATGAGAAGCATCACAATCCTGTAGCAACTTGGTTCATTCGAGGTTGAATAACTAGTCATCTCAAATAGTGCTTTCCCCTCGAAAAGATTCATCGTTCCTTGGCGCAAACTATCGGGTCTTTAGGTGCTACTAACTCCTGACTTTCCGCCATGCGCACTCTCACACTCTCATCTCTGGGTGTTGGACAGCAAGTGGACTCTCAACTGTTCCTGACGGACATCGCTACCAGCCGCAACCCTTAACCCCATCAAAGATAGACGGGTCCACATCACCGATGCCAATGTATATCAGCACAATCTCCCAAAAAAAAAACAATCGCTGAACAACCCATTTCATGATCTGTACCGACTTTCCAGCCCCCAAGACACACTGGGTGCTTTGTTTGAGTGCGGCATCCAACATGTTGCAGACAGCCTGCTAGCGCCGCCAGTGTTTGACAAGGCCTTACGAGTGGCAACGTTTGGCAACCTTCCAAGGTGAAGATAACTTCCTCTTCACGATGACATCCTTTCGCTATAGACGCCATTCCACAATATGCTGCAAAAGATCCATGTTGCAACATTTCAAGGTCCATCAATTCAATTTTATTCCTGGGCTATTCCTGGAATTTACTGGGTTCTTTTGATTTAGAAGCATAAGCTTGAAACGATCGGATGTAAAATGATGTATATAATAGCCTACCTCACATTCACCTGAGCGCACTCCTTGGCTAAGACAAGGAGAGTAGTATGCACTCACCTCAGGCGTTGACACTCTTTGCGGAACAGCTAATGGCCGTTCCCAAGGCTCTGCTACAGGCGCTACCTGCCATGAAGACCCCCCGTGCGAGTATCAGGAAGGATGGGATGGATGAAATTTTCAAAGGCTCCCATGACTTTCTTCATCTTTGAAGTTCTTTTCTCATCTTTGAAGTTTCGACTCTTCCACGTCTCCGAAAAAAATGCCCACATGCTCCTTTGCTCTCCCAGCCAATCCCTCGACACCTGGCCCTGAGACGGAACGCACACTGCTGCGATCGTCCTGTCAAGTAGCTGTGAAAGATATACAGGGAGAGAGATCATCACTGAAGAAGTGAGATCGAGGAGAAAACACCAACAATATCATATCCCAACAATCATCGCTGAGTTGGCATTTTGCAGCGTGGTGATGAAGAGCAAAAGTCTGCAAGTCAATTGCCTCTTGTTTTCGTGTTTTGAAAGTCTAGATGAAGACCACCTATCATACATGCAGATAAGGGATAGTATTGCCTTCATAAATTGTCTCATCAGATCCAATCAGCATGAATTTCAAAAATCGGACAAAAAAGGCAGCACAAGTTTAGAAACAACATGCATGTGAAATTTCCCTGACATGGAACTCAAGTCCACCAAGTTGGGTCGGTGAAAATCGACGGCAAACGATCGCCTGTAGTCTCGTGGTCGCCAACTGGCAGCGGTTTTTGGGTTGTTGCCACCAGAAACAGACAATGGTCACTCTGTCACCAAGCCATTTTAACACGTTCCATGTCAAGTAGCACATGTATGTTTGAAGAATGTTAGGGTTTGTTGTTTTCCCCCTTTTGTGGACTGCCATCCCGATTTGGCAACTTAGAAGGGGCACCAAACCAGCCAGTGTGATGAGTGCCTCACTTTCAATAAAAAGGAATTTCAGAATACTGTAGCGCTGGGCCTTGTTCTTTAAATCCAGAAACAAGATGTGAGAAGGCCAACCAAAAACAAACACAGGGATGGAATCTTCCTGACCTCTTTTTCAACACAGGCTGGTAGGACCACCGGCGATGAGGAGGTGGGAACTAACCTGACAGAAGCTTCAAAGTGGATCTGCTTAGCTTTCCAAAGTTCTTCAACCGGTAGACTTTGGAAAATCAGGTACCTTTTGTAGCCTTCCAAAAATGGTAAGAAGAAGCGGCATCTTTTTTGGCCTTAAGAAACAGGTACCTCAGGTACCTTCCAAATTTTGAAATGAGACTACAGTGGGCCAGCTCACAAGATGCCCCACCAACATGATATGATGCTAGGTAGAAAATTTGAGGAAAGAAACATGTCGCTCACGATGTCGAACTGGGATGCAGTACCTCCTTGAAAGGGGTCATGTAGATAGTAGAGAGAAGCTATCCTTCCATGATCTCCAGTCAAATTTTCTGAGAAGTCACCATTCTTACAAAGATATTCGGGAGGAGCCCCCCAAAATCAACCAGTCAATTAGCCAGTTGGGTGTTGGGTTGGTCATGACAACTTGATTTAACCAAATCGAGCCTGAAGGGTTGAATCTTCATCTTTCGACTCTCCCTGGCAGGATTCGACGGCAAATCCCTCGTCGTGCTTTCCGGGGTCCGGGAGTTCTTTTAGAATCCACTGGGGGATCAATTGTATCTGATCTAAACGTTCAGTCTTAAAGGATGATTTCCATTCCCCCCATCTCGTTGCCACGCTGACCCCACGGCGTCCAGGATTTTCACCTCAGGTTGTCAAAAAAAAGTCAAAAGTCTTTGAGACCTATCTTTTCAATCATGGCTTCTCAAGTGTATCAAAAGCATGATGAACAGTAAATAGGATCGCATCAATCTTGGGATCTCCGGGATGAACCTTCACTGATGACATGATTTTTCAACCTAGGGAAGTCAAGAAACAAATCACCGCTACCAATGCTCTCTGCTCTCGTTGAAGATACATCTAGAGATACTGCATCTAGTTTTTCAGCAGCCTTGTATCGCGATATTATGCTTTTCCTATACAGTATACTCGGTTTCATCATGGCAAAAAGAAGTGAGGCTTGAAAGGATGCACCTCTACATATTTACGCTTTTGCCAGTGTTTCCACTCTAAGAGTTTCAAGTTTGACATTCAAAGTTTGCATATGTTCAGAGGTTGCATCATATTTTCCTATGGTGTCGTATCGTTTCCTATTATTTCTTATGGTTTCCTCACCAAGGGACTGTTATTCTTCCAAATTCATCCGGAGAGGTATTGACCACCTGTCCAGGGTGGCGCTGCCAAGGCACCATCTGGAGAGGTTGGTATCTCGAATCTCAATGCGGTCACTGATATATGGTGAATATATGATGTGCATTTAAGATTCAAATCCTGAAATAGTGAAGGATTCACGAGGTATCTCATATGATTCTCCTTGATTCTTGGTGGAAAATCCTCAATACCTCTAGGTGAGCTATCAACATTCACAAACCTAAAACTTGATGGATCTTCATCGAGCTGCACCTCGCCCTGAGCGCCATTCAGCTCGGGCCGTCTTCGAATGCCCGACACAGTGACCTAGTGCGGTCTGAAAAACTCAACAAAGATGTTCGTTGGGAAGCTCGTCGTAGTTTATTGGCTTCCTATTTTGAAGGGATTCTGAAGGGATTTTAGATACGAGTTCATACTAGCTCCAGATTGTTCCCTTCCAACCAGCAGCCAACAAAATGGTGAGCCCCTGAAAAGTATATGGGCCTTCTACTTATTACTAGCACATGTTGTGGGAGTAACCGCCGCGACATGAGCTCTGAGTGCTCTGGACAATGTCACCGTTCGAAGGGGCTCTGTAAAAAGGTCCACCCTCCTGGGGAGCACTTTGCATGCTGGAATCAAGAACTTTTTGGTGAATCTGCTTCAATTCAATGTCATGTTTGTGTTCCTCCAGATTTGCTCAAAATTCTCCCTAGGTCGCTTTTCTCAGAGCTGTATCCCATGTTCTCAAGAAATTCTTGCCAAATACCTGCAGAAATTGCCGACATTCCCTTTTTTAATGGATCTTGCTGTTCATGTTCCACATCACAGATCCTTTTGCCACCCCACCTCTGGAGGGCCCAGCGGCAGCTGAAGGCTCCTGTATGCGGCAACGTTTTTGTGAAAATCCATGGGAAGTTTCCTGTCAAGACAAAGTGGCTCAATGTTTGAGAGTGAATTTTCCAAAAACTTTAGGAAACAGTTAGGACACCAAAACATCCACGAGTCTATGCGTGGTGTTTCATTGAAACGTCCACCAAAAAAAAAGACATGACCACCCTGACCACTCGCTTACCTACCTGCTACATAAATCTGAGCCACCCCGCTTCAGCAAGGTGGTGGGAGACTGCCATGAAAGCATCTCCTGCAAAAATCAGCATGTGCGAGTATGCTTTGTATGCTTTTGCAATAGCTCCCAAAACATCTGTCACAAACAGTGCCTGTTCATAGCCATCATTCAATTTCCAGGTCTTCAACTTCAAGGACAAATTTGCATCACGTTCACGGCCGCTTTTACACTTTACGCCCGTAGAAACGAGGAGTCAAAGAACTCCAGTCGAGATCCTCGTCACATTACTGTGCTCATCAGTCTATGAGTTCATTGTTTGTTTCATGTCTTGCAGAGCCTTCTCGCAGGCGGACTTCCATATTTGATCAAACTTCGATGGGTCACTTGCCTCAGGCAGTTGCGAGAGCCCATGAGCCATGGAGTGGAGTCTGAAGTTTGAGTGAACTCAAAATCGACGCTTGTTTGTTTGCTATACCAAGTGGTGGCTCGATAGAATGAATAGTCCCATGCAATGAACAGAAAGCAAGAAGAAATCAGAAACGTAAATCAGAGCTACCAGTATTATGTTTGGATCATCTCTCAGAAATGGTAAAGCAACCCCTATAGCCTTTAGAAGTCAAATTTCAAGCAGGCTATATAGAACATGGCATCTACAGAACATCTTCCCCATTTCGGGCTGTAAGGGGCATCTTAGGCCTGGGGCTCGAATCCGTTCCTAAACCAATTCACACCTTCCAAACCCAACCAGAACCAATCCCCTCATCTGATTCATCCACTGAGTCCATGACCATGAAGTTTCAACACGACTTCAAAAGTGTTCCAAAAAAAGGGTCTTGCTGCTGCAGCAGAAACGGCCGCAACGAGGACTACAAGGTGGATATATGTTTCGGAGGTTCCAAACCTTGGAGATCAGAAAGTGAAAGATTCCTAGCTGTCAGCTCAGGAAGCCAAGCGTGGCCAGCGGCCATGTGAATGAAGAGTTGCGATGGTGTCTGCGCAGCCGCGCCTGAACTTTTTGGTTGGAAGTAAGGATGCCATATCTGTACATCAAGCAGGAAAAGGAAACAGAACGGCTGTACACATTCCGGCTCATCGTCACTGCGTTGGCGTTTCGGCGTGTTGGCTTTCTTCACCGCTTGGGCACCCAGCCTTCGTGTCAAGGTGGGACAACGTGCGTTTTGTTGGGACTGACCAAGTGCTTCAAAGAAACGCAAGCGCACGCCCTTTTTCCCTCGTTCTTTGGGCTGACCTAGGGCGTCGTTTCGGGTGTGCTCTCAACCGTCAGACAGTTCCAAGTATTAACTTCAAAAATGTTTATTGAAGGCTCAAAACACGAATTTCCAGAACTGGAAGTAGAATTGTTACAAAATGCAGATGCTGCGTTTGAAATTATTTGAATCAGTGTGAACACGCTTCCTAGCAGCATTCATTCGCCACCAGACGAGCCTGTCCAGAGTCTCAAGCTTCCCATGTGGTATCCACTCTGACCAAAATTATCCAAAATTTAAGTCTGGAAAAACCTCGTGGATTCCCGATTTAGCACTAAAAAACATACCATTTGGAGTGAAGTCCTTTGAGGTCACTTTGAAGGATCATATGGCATCACATGGAACCCAAATGGCACCATGCCATTCAGATTCAACCTCGTAATGCTAGAAACATCGAAAACACTATCATTGTCAGCCAATGCTCATAACTAAACTACACTAGAATCCTTTAAGGATGCCTGTATCTTGTACAGTATACCATCTGGGTGAATCATTGTACTTCACCAACCTGAATGGTTTCGGCATTTCGGGGTCGTTCCCTTACTGGACTACCTGTTTGGAATCACGCCACGTGAAGTCGCCACCTATGTTTCACCCTTAAGTAATGTGCTTCTTTTCTAGCTCTGCAAAAACACCTGTGGCAATTGCCCGGAGTTTCAGCCATCCTTTCTCCGCTTCCCGCACCAATTCATCAAGGCTCCAGACTTGTTTTGTATCCATCTATCGGTGGCGAGCTGGGTGGGGAAACACAGGGAACACCTGGCATTTTTCAGATTGCGCAGGTACAGGCAATGCATCATTTGTCAATGGTGAAACCCACACATTTCTGACAAGTTGCTAATGTTGGACGTCTCACCCAGGATCTCTTGGCTGACCTCGCTCTATGTGCATTAAAGAAAACAAAAGATCTTTGACTCTGTTGTGTCTCTAAGAGTTGGAGGGGGGGAAGTCAGCTCGCCATGCTTTATTCATTGCATCCAGACAAAAATAGCTCGCAATATCTTGCAATGACATACACAGGGATTTATAAGGAGCCGAGCAACAACCTCACACCGAATCAAATGTCAACATCTAGTATACAGTCATAGTGACTTAGTGTTGTGCATGAAGGGAGAACCACAATTGAAGTGTTCAGAAAGCTGTTCTGCCAACCCTCCCAGCAAGCCTGGCAAAGTCCTAGACGCATGCAATCTATCGGAACACCACGGATGTATGTTGATGGAAAAACATCACATCCGCTCAAAAGGCAGGGCACAGCAAGGATTCAGTACACTTGAAGAACTTGAGTCAGAACTGATCAAATTTCAGTTTCTTGAGCCCTGCCCCGTCCCTTTAAACGGTCAACTGTAAGCTCTCATGGCTTTGACCGAGTTGCTAGGTGTAGTTGCTCATAGTGCGACAGTGGCTCGTCATATTGGGCAAAGCATGGATCAAAGAGGGGACAAACTTCCTGAAAAAGCACGGCGGCTCTGGATGGTTGGTGGATACCCCGGTCGAACTCGATTTGATGGAAACTTCCCATGATTGCGCATTTTACACAAACAAAACACAAAAAGGAACCGTATGTAATCGAAGTAGTCACAACAGTAGCTGCATCCTTCCACCGCGGCATTCAATTGCAGTGAGATCAATCTTCACACTCCTATTCTAGCTAGATACCCAGAATCAATGTAAATATCTTCATAAGAACAGTGTAAGTCCTTTTTTGGAAACGTACCCTAGCTATAGGCCAAACATTCACGGGTTCTGTATGTTAGTATCCTCATTTTGATCCCGAGTCCCTTCACATACAATACCTGGAAGGTGCATTTGATCTGGATCTATTTCTATCCAGTGGAAAAGATCAAGTTCGTGGTTTAATGGTGTCCCGCCAGATCCAGTTTCTTCCCTATATTCTTTCACGTATGAACATTCAAAAGGGGACAAATGGATTGATGATTGGCGCGTCGCTCCATTTTGAGCCACTCTATTCGATCTGATTGCTGCCTGACACACTGCACACATACTTAGCACACACCATGATGGCATAGCCGCAACAGTTTCTGGCCCTATCGGCAAGACAAACACTGGCGAGCAAAGAAAAAAAAGTACGTCCAAGTCAGTCAAATCTCGAAAACTTAAATCACTATGGATTCTGAATTCACAGATCGTTAGTATGATATGCATGAATATATACATTCTATACTGTAAAATATATTGTGTATATTTATAAATTCATCTAGGACCTGATGTCCCGACACGTGCACACACAAGATAAAGCCACCCGCTGGGTCAGCCCAACGCTTCCATACCTCACCCCAACAGCTTTCATCAAAAGCATCTTTGTAGGTCACCGCATCATCCAGTGTAATCAGCTGACGCTCCAGCAGCAAATCAACATACGTTTCCTGAAAAGAAAAGGGATGGGAAAACTGCTTTCAGATCACCGGATCAATGCGTGCGGAGTGTACAACATTCGACCTTTCTGCGGTGGAACATGTAGGCAAAAAAAACAATAAAAAAATAATTCTGCATTGTCAGAGTAAACAACTTCAGCATTTCTATAGCCTGCATCTCCCCAAAGCAAAACATCCTAATTTAGTCCCACTTAAATGCACCCATTTGAAATCCCTTTATAAAAAAAAGATGTCGTCAGTTTTGTTTCTTGCTTGTCCACCATCCAGCTTCCAAGCTTCAAAGCATCCCCGCGCTTTCCACAATTTGGCCTCTGAAAGGCGTCCATCGATTTTGGCCTCTTGCCTGAGGTGAGACGGCACCATGAAGTAGCAAGAGGATGCCAAAAACATACAAATATCGCAGAGATATAGGTATGATATACATGCAAAGCATAAGCATGCTGCATACTGCTTTCATATCATTGTGAATCTCTAGAACATACAGCATGTGTATTAATATGATTATATTCATATACAATGTATATACATACATGTATATGTATATATATATATATATATGTTCTATGGATGCTCTGGTGGTTACTTTGGGTCGTCAAAGGAAGCAAAGGAAGCGAATTTTTTGAGAGTGCATCTCTCTGATTGAAATGCTCACCGTGTCGAATTGTCAAAGCCAGCCACACTCTCAATGCTGGATCCGTGTGTTGATACGACCATTCTCGGATATAGTTGAGATACACCTATACTTGGATACAGAGGGAGAGAGTAAAATATTCAATGACATCAATGTGTTTATAAATGCTTATCTGATAATCAACCAATTCTTTCTCGAAAATTTGTGGAAACGCGACTTTGGAAACCTCCCAAAATCCCTGGAGTTGCCGAGCTTCAAAACATTCAGAATCTCCTGGTGACAAGTCCGTGACCTGGGAGCTAATGGGAATGTGATGAAAAAACGTTACTGCGTGTTGAAAACAATGATGGAAGTCAGATTCCAGAAGAAGTGATCGGCAATTAGCAAATTGTAACTAATTGGTAGGTTGATTCTAATTATCAACTAATTAGTATCCAACTATACAGTATCTAATTAGGATTGCTTGATAGTTTTGCATACGTTGGACTTAAGAGTCTTATGGCGCATCTATATAAATTTGAAGTTGTGAAAATGCATCTTGACAGTCCACACACGGGTCGGATAAGATTAGCTTTATGAATCCAGGATTGCTGACTGCAAGTGAAATC
This sequence comes from Breviolum minutum Mf 1.05b.01, assembly GCA_000507305.1. NCBI lineage: Eukaryota > Dinophyceae > Suessiales > Symbiodiniaceae > Breviolum > Breviolum minutum. The sequence continues at coordinate 25,903 of DF239743.1, forward strand.
AATCTCTCTTGTCCATACCCGTTCTTCACAAATTCATATTTCCAGTTCTCGAGCCAAGCTGCTCGGGTAGAAAGTTGAAACGCGCCAATAAGACGCATTGCCCCATCATGTACCTTCCTTAGCAACAGCTGATCGAGCCGATGCACTTCTTTTCTTGTTCAATGTTTCTAGGGGCTTTTTTGAGTCTCAAAAAACCAATCAGTCTTAACACCAAAAGGGTCGGAAAAATCTATGATAGAACCATTCACCCAGCTTCCAAAGGATCGAAGCAAGGTCTCTGCAGGATCATTGAACTCCACAGGTGTCTGAAAGATAGGTGCAATGCGGCTTTCGAAGATGTCATCAAAGGCGGACCACACCTGCGTTGGGTTCAGCCCCTCAACCCAACCGTGCCAAACATTGTCAGCAGGAAATCTTCACACATGGCAAGTTTGAACAACTGCAAATCCTGTTAAACCCTGACATCACCAAGGTACTAGTTCTTCACCATTCTCAACCTTGCATTTTCGGCTTCGCAAACGCTCTGCAAACTCCTTTTCAAGGCAAAGGGTTTCGGAAAAGTTTGAGGCGCTGTCTAGTTCAAACTGTATTATGGCTGGGCTGGCGATGGGAGAATCATTGAAATCAAAATCTGTTTGCTGTTTGCTAGCAATGCAGCAAGCTGTCAAATGGGGGGCCGGTAGCAGCAAAAACAATAGTAGTAGTTTGCGGTTGAACCCCCTTCTTCCGTCCATCAATCAATCTGTGAGTCAATCAATCAATCAATCAATCAATCAATCAATCAATCAATCAATCAATCAATCAATCAATCAATCAATCAATCAATCAATCAATCAATCAATCAATCAAACAACTGAACAATCAGTCGATCAATGAATCTACGGGTCTGTTGATCTAGCGGTCTGTTGATCGGTAGGTCTATCAATCGGATGATCTGTCGATATCTTGATACACATATCGATCTATCGATCTGCTGAACCATCAATAGCTGTACGCAAATGATACACTGATCTATCGATCTATCGATCTGTCGATATCTTAATACACTGATCTATCTATCTATCTATCTATCTATCTATCCATCCATCCATCTATCTATCTATCTATCTATCTAATTTAATCTGATATAACCTAATCTATCTACAACACGCAGTGACACACATTGTGTATAGTGTATACATAATCATAGACAAGCATGTGTACGATATGCATAGTCTTATACTTCTGGGTGTGGGGTGTATGGTGCCCGGTTCATCCATGTAAATGGCAGGAGACTTCCAACAAGTCTTGCACTATAGAGCAGCAAGAAACTTGAATTGAAATTTCGAAGAAAAACTCACTTCATGCCTCCTAAGCCTCAACCTTCAACCTGCCTGAACTCCCAGGACCTTGTCTTTTTCCAAACCCTTCTCTCCCGCAGCCGAGCCAGCTGCCTCAATCGTCAGCAGGCTGGAAGCTCCCAGCTTCAGCTGAGGCCCTTGCCCAAGGATCTCACGAATAGGCTCTGCTAACAACCACCAACGCTGCATCTCAACAGATTTCCCACGCATGCTCGCATAGTTTTGGGATGTCCAACGAAAGTCTTCTACGAAGAATGGCATATATTTCCTTAAGACAAAGGACGATTCAGCAAAAAAATCCCCATGCTTCAACTGATCTGACTATGAAGGTGATTCACCATTTGCATATTCCATTTGCTTATTTCACTTGCTTTGCAAATAGGGGCAGCAAAGCCATCCCGCCCAAGGGAAAAGGTTTCCATTCTAAGTTCAATTAGTATAGAATTGTGCATCATGCACATTCATGGACAAGGTGACTGGACTTGGAAGTTCTTAACCTCTCAGCTGGTCTCCACCTTTTATCACACACGGATTGCGGTCCACGCCCCGGCTGCACGCAGGGACATGTGTCCAAAGGTGACCTTAACAACGCCAAGGCTTCGAAAGAGCCTGAGCCGATCGAATAGGACGGTGGCCTACAAAGGCACGAAGAGCCTCAAGTGACTGTACCTCACTCTCGGTTGTCCATCCTAAATAAATTCCTGGGAGTGGCATAAAAATGCTGATGCTAGACAAGTTAGCGAAGCCATCTCCAACGCTCATACCTGCTGCCTTCAGCAGTGAAAATATGAGGCGCCTAAAATGTCGAAAACCCGAAGCAAAAGATGCTTCAGTAAAGACCGTATCGATCCCATCGATCTGACGTAAGGTGCGACCTTTGCCGCAACTCAAACGAAAACAAACGAAAAGCTCAAGGAAAGAAACCAGCCTCACGCTGGCGGCTTCCTGATCTGTTTGAATCAGCCATGCAATCAAAGTATTTGTACAAAACGGAAACTTCGCACTGGCTGATTGTGGGTCAAAAACAAATTCGGAATCCTGCAAAAGAGACAGCTGTCCGGACAAAGCGAAGTCGTTTTCGAACCTCTCAAATGCGATATCCTCGACAGAAATCTCTTCACAAAACTGTTGCTGCTCTTGAACTTGAATATCTTTCTGTGCAACTGCCAGATGGAAAGCCGAAAGTTGCCGAACGTTGCGCTTCCAATCAGATCTATAAGACTGATATTTGTCCCATACCCGTTGAAACCAAGGCGGTCGTGATCCTTGGGCCCGATTGGCCTGAGAATCTGCTACACCTTTCCAGTACCTGCACCAGTCATCCTGCGGTGAAAAGCAGAGGTCTTCTGACATGTGACTGGCCACTTTGTGAATGTAGACCTCCGAGGTGAGTTTCTGCAACGTAAGCTCAATCTCACACCAAAGGTCTGCATGTTCAAAATCCTGATGGCCAGCTAAATTCTGCTGTAGCGCTCTGAAGTGATCCACTGTGGTTTGGTTATCACACCAAATATGAAGTTCACTGTCGAACCCTTGTATCCACTTGATCGCACTCAGAACCGCCGAAATCTCCGCACAGAGAATGGTCTGAGTCATACCCCTCAATGGCCCACTGCTGATTATGATGTTGCCTTCAACCCAAACTGCTGCCCATGATGCCAAAGCCTCTTCCTGCTCATGCGGGGAGATGCACGATCCGTCAGTGAAAACGTTGATGACCTTCCCCGAAGGTTTACAGCTCCACTCGTCAATAGGCAAGGAAGCGAAATAAAGGCCTCCCAAAGCAAAGTCCTCCATGGATTTTCACAAACCGAATTGGCGGAAGCAGGAAGGGAGTGAAGACCACTTCTGTAAGATCCCTGTGTGATGAGACCTTACTTCGTCATAATGAGGGCACCACCGGTACCTGTGTTCCCTGGTGTCTTGCTGTCCGCAAATGGGGCAAACATTCTTTCTGGAAACGTCAAACTTGCTCCGAAAAACATCCGTGAAAAAGGTTCCATCCCTCACGATGTTAAGAAGCTCAAGCTCTGAACCACCTATCGTATGATCACAGGATGTTGTGAGCTTGTAGTCAAAGCCCCGGAGATCATCGAAACCAGCTCTCTTGCTAAGCAAAGCTGACTGCTGCCTCCAAAAGCCATGAATGCAAACTGCTCCAAAGGTGCGTACAGAAAATGAATCCAGGCGCGATCGGTGAACCATAGCCTGAAGTGCTTGTCAAGGACAAGCTCCAATCCTGAAAACAGCTCCCACAACTTCCCAAAAGGACCATGTGTCGAAGTCTCCGACTCGACATTCTTGCCCCACCAGTCCTGCAAAATCTCAAGGCTCAAGCATTGCTGTCGAAACAACTTGATGGATAGCCACAAATCCTGCCATCCTGGGTCCAGGTCTTCAGTATGTAGAAGCGCCACACGAGTGAGAGGAGATGCCCCTGCCCGATTCCACCTACTAAGCGCCTTCATAACGCCGGTGCGAAGAGCAGTGAGATGCTGTGATCCCACCGTGACTGCTTCACATCCATGAAAAGCCCTAGGCCATAGAACCTGACGAATGTTAGTCTTCTTGATGTGGATAGAAACCGATGATCGCCGAAGTACGTCAAAGAAAGGATGAACCGAAGCCATTCGATCGGTCAGTACTTTGTTGCGAAGGCTGGCAGTATAGCAAACCTGACCACCCAAGTCTCTTTCCCCTAAACTAATCCTATACCCCAAACTTTTAAGCTCACGTCTTCCAGCGGCTGTGGTTGACCAAGCATAAAGCTGGCGACGATCAACAAACAAATCCAAAGCTGAGCAAAAATCCATAAGGGAAGTCCAGCTGAGATGAAGATGATCAATGTCGTGGGCCAGGCATTCGAGGTTATCCACATAAGAAATGGCAAGAGTCCGTGGGACTTTTTGGTGCTGCCATATATGCCATAGCCAATCTATGCATGACATCGCCACACATGAGAGTGGGCATCCCTCAGGGAAACCCGTGGAGCTGAAAAGAACCGGGCTTGTGCAACGTCTGACCACAAAAAAGCGTTGGAAATCTACAAGATAATTTTTCCACAAAGTGATGAACCAAGAAGGGACGCCACAGTGCTGGAGAATCTTGAAGATAGGGGACCTCGGAAGGGTATTGTAGGCCTTGATGAGGTCGGCCACATAGCCATGGATAGGCTCAGTTTGTTGGAGCGCTAATTCCACACAGAGATTGACAAAGTACCAAACATCTGAAGATTTCCGTTTACGTGAAAATCCACACTGAAACTGATCGGTAAGCTGGGAAATCTGGTGAAGAAGTTGCCCAGCTCGAATGCCAGCATACACCCTGAACAGCATGCTTGTGATACTGATTGGCCTAAATCCCTCCACCGAAAAACGATCTGCTTTCTTTTGAAAACAGTGAATCAATCCAGTAGAACATTGAGTAGGCCATGGAACACCAGCCTCGATCATTTCGAAAAGTTCGAGTATGTTATCCACATGCGAAGGCAACAGATTATGTAAATCCGAACGAGTCCACCCACAGGGGCCAGCAGCAGCTGACAGTTTGAACTTGTGAATGGCCTTGTGCCAATCTGATCTAGTAACGGCGGGAAGCGAAAAGACTCCAGAAGGCAGAAACCTGACCCCAAAATCAACGATTTCAGCCCATCTATCATCAGACACTTCACTATGCCGATTCCAATAAGGGGACCACAATTGAGCAAGCTTCTCTTGGATGTGGGAAGTTTCAGAAATGGTTTGGTGGCACGACAACGTCTGACCCGAGCAAAGGAGTAAGTCACACTCAACCTGATAAGCTTGACCAACCCGACGGACAACGGCAGGCTGATCTTGCAAAGTCCAAGCATGTACGGAGGCTTCAGGGAAAGGCTGAGGCACCATAACATGGTTTTGGCATGTGTCTACCACCGTAATGGCCTGGCTGACCGTATCCTCAAGGCAGTCCAAGACAGGTTTCGGAGGTTTACGTGTGATGGCAAACAAATCTTTGGATGATGACTCGACCTTTGCTTGAAGACTAAGGCGACGTTTGGTGCACTGCCAATGTTCATACCTACGATAGTTGGCTAAAAAGTCATCATAGATTTCCAGAGCCAAATCAACCCCAGGAGGATAGTCAGGAAGGGCTAAAGGAGACCCTTGTAGCCTGACACATCGAGAAGGCCACCACTTTTGAAAACCACCTACAAATCCAGGAGCTCGCAAAATGCATTGCCATAACGGGGCACGAGCTTCAAATGTTTCAGCAACCCTTGAAGAACAAATCGAGTGCTTGTAGCTCTGGGGGCGACGCAATTGTTTGTACCAGCGATTCAAATATCGATTCAAAAATCCACTGGCTTGGGTTTCCTCTCCTGGACGTGCATGTCTAGGAACAGCCGGCTGAACCCGACGAAGTTTGGGCTGCACCAGCTTAGCTCTCCCCTTGAAACTGCTGTCATGACTGGCCACATCAGTGCAAAGGCTACGAGAAACCTGCGACTCAAAATCACGACTCCAAGAGGCGAAAGCTTTTGAAATACTATCTTTTGACTGGGCATGCGACGGGGGAAAATCCAAAGCCCGTTGATGTTCCAAGAAACGCGACCTGATAGATTGCAATGGCGCCTGAGAAGCCCAGAGATCGAAATCCACATGATCCCAAGGTATGCGTCCAGGCAAAGGCCATTGTCTCTCGAACGGCGAACAACGTGGCAAAGAAAGTCCAATCATCAACACATCGTAGTCTGGAAAGATTCGCCAGGTGCCAATGTTAGTCAGCAGAGGAAGGATGTCAGCGGACACCCAAATTTGATCAGGAGCAGTGGCCCCTTTACACGTCTTTCGAGGTTGGAAGCCGAACATGCTAGCAAACCAGCTTTGCACCTCCACAAAACCTTGAGCCCCCCAAAGCTTCATAGCATCAAGTGACCCAGCTTCGCAATTGAAATCCCCAAGTATGATTGGCCCCTGACGGCCAAACACGATTTCTTCGGAAACCCTTTGAAGAAGCAATTCCGAGAGATGGCGAGCATTGGGATAAGAGGGCCCTCGAGGAGGCAGATACACCGTAGCAGCCGAGATTTCGAAACCCGACAAATGGGCCGTAGAGAAACTGACGCTCCCATTAGAATACTCCCCATTGTTCAACACCACTGGCACTTCTCTCAAAGGGCAATCACCAAAGCTGAGAACACCTGTCCAACTCCCAGCCTCTGAAGACCCCGCCCTCAAGGGGGCAGGAGCCCCTAACACACTACGAATGCATCTGTTTTGATTTTTGGAAATGCATTGCAAACGACGTTGCAGACAACATTGTTGGAACTTGGATGCCTGAGTTTCGGCTAAGTGCCACCATCCAATCGGGAACGACTCCAACACATGAAGCTTGTTGTTGATGCCTGACGGATTGCCAATTCCAATGCAAAACGCAGGAGGTGATGCATGAAACCAACTAGGATCAGCAATGTCATACAAATCAGAAGTGGCAGGGCCCGGAACCGCAGCCTCACCAATTCGAGCGAAGAAGCAGAAAAAGACAAGGAAAGTCCAAAGACGCGATAACAAGGAAGACGAAAATCCATGACCATTGATAGGGGTCTGGCCAATAGAGCTGCAACGACCACATGCAGTTCTGGCAGTGCCTAGTCAATTGTGACGAGCTTTCTTGGCCAACATGGCCTCGATTCTTTCGGCCTGCTGATCGAAGTATGATTGCAGGCCCACTGTCATTTCTTCTTTCAACCCCGAAACTTGTTGGGTAACTCCAGTAATTGCAGACGACTGCTCATGAAGTTGAACCTGTGTCTGATCAAATCCATGTTGCAACTGGGCAATTTTGGCACTGCTATCAACACACCAATGTTCAAGTTGTTGCTGGTGCTGATGCATGCAGGCGAGCTGCTGTTCCAAACTATCCAGTCTTGTCGAGGATTGTAGCGAAACCTGCTGTTCAATGGTGCCGCCCAACTGAGTCATCTGGGTAGCCAACGTGGCATCCACATGTTGCTTCATGGTATCTTGCAACCGTTGTTCGACGTCATCAAGTTTGCTTTGAACATGAGTAGCCACAGGAGGAGGTGGGCTTGTGACGCCAACATAGCTGCTCCAAGGATCTTGCCCTGTGGTGTGCCAAGAATCTTCCTGTGGTGGCTTTGGCTTACCGAACGATCCATCTCTGATATGTTGTCGGGTTTTGACAGTAGCGATCAATTGTTGTGGTGCCATCTTGGGCGTTGCGTCCTTGACCTTGCTGATAGATACCCAACCATGCTTCGCCTGAAGAAAAGGTGCAGGAGGAGGACCACCCGCTCCAACAATCCACGCGTGCCCCTGCGAACCTTTGCACGGCTGAAGAGGTTTTGCAACCCACTTGAAGTCTTCAAGCATTTCAACCAAGCTTTGACGTTGCAGTCCAGGTGGCAACGGTTCAAGACGAAAGATCTCCTTAATGTCACACTTGACAAAAGGCTTGCCCGGACACAAGGCTTTATGTTGAGCCTCTTCATATTTGGCAAGGCACCTAACTCCAAAACGAGATCCCAAACGACAAACCGTGATTAGGTGATCATTTGTCCTAACCCGGTGCAATGCTTCTTTCAATGAAGAATGCTGAAGCCAGATCACAGCATAGTGCGGGTCAGGTCCAGGCTTGTCCGTGCAACGAGGTTCAAAAAAGACGCCACTTTGACCCGAGAGCAAATGAACCTGATTGAAGTTAGACTCCAAAACACGAACGTAGAAAGAAAGCACTGTCGCTTTCTGAGGCGATGTCTTTTGACCATCCAATGTATGCCAATGAAACCCCCACGTGTCCAAAATGGCAGCCTCCACACCTTCTTCTTCCAAAGATGGATGAAAACAACCGCAATCTCGTGAACAGGAGTCAGTCCGACACAATGTGAGGATGGGGAACTGTTGTGTGAGCGACTTAATGGGACGTGATGCAAGGTCAGTCCACTCATGCTCCTCTGTCCACAAATCTTGAAACACATGAACTCGAAAGACCACCGTTGGAAAGACCGCAATTTCTTTGACTCGATTGTTTTGTTTGGCGTATACGGCTTGATCTCCTAACTGGATGGCAGTGCGGTCTACCAAAATTGGTTCTTGAGTACCCTGATAAATTGCAGGTACCCTCACTGAATGAGCTGGCAAGGCATGAGCAACATCTGGAGGAAGATTGCCGACAACCAACAATGACAAAGCCTCAGTGGAAATGAACTTGGCCTCAGAAAGAAACGGCTTCGCCTCAGCCAGTGATGCGAATGCAACACCCTTGCTGTTCTTCTGCACATCTGAAAGAGGGATTTGGTCAACTTCCGCTCCTTCATTGGTCACAAAAATTCCAGGCAACAAATTCAAGCTTGCCGGATCCAACATCGAAGCAACTGCGGGTGCAGGCTTCTGAGCTTTGCGTGCTTTTGGTTTGGTTTGATCAACACTAGCACCAAATTTGGAGGACGCTCTTTGTTGGATATGCTCTTGAAGTTCAGCATGTAAAATCCACATGAAAGGCTTAGGGCGTGAAGTGCCAAGGTTTTTGAGAGCTGCCCAAACATTCTTTGTAGCTAATGCCTTCTGAAGAGGCTGAACTCCAAGGATCTTGATGCTTTCAAGGGCACGCTCACGAACTTTGGACACCGGTACCCCTTTTGATGGCAAGATTTGTTCAAGTGCCAACACGATTGCCTCTTCATCGGGACCACCATATCCAATGATGTTGGCCTCAGAGGGAACCATCCGACTACAAACTGCAAGGCTTGAGTGAAGATCTTCAAAAGCTGATGCTTGTTCCTGTGACACAAGGCCAAGTATGCGAGCAAAATGTCCCAGAGCAACCGTGCCACAAGAGTCCGATCTGGTTTGTTCAATGATCCAAGTACTACCGATACGGACCCGATTGGGCTTCCATGCTGGCCTCAGAATGTCAACCAGCAACTGAAGGGCATTGAGCTTGCATCGTTGAAGTCCATCGTACTGTGTCACTACAAGTGCGTCATCGATCATATAGCAATGCACCAAAGTCCAATGCTGCTCACAAAGCAGAAACGCGAAGAGAGGTGCAGGCTCAGGGCAAAACACAGTAGTATGGACAACGTCGAAACCATGTGAGTGCGGGTCTAAGCAGAGCACACGAATCTGGCTGCTGGTGATTTCCAAAGGGCTTGAAGCGACCAAGGCTCGAGCAAAATCCAAAAGGAAAGGGGCATTAAGACCTTGGCGCTGTGGTTCACAAATGTTACCCGGAGGCACCGGCATCTGCACTTGATCCAGTGGCAGTGTTGGAGAAACAAGGTCAATAGGGTGCAACGAAGGGATTCCAAAGGCCAGAAGTGGGCGAGATTCACGAAGAGCCTGTGCGACAGTCTGTGGGACCCCAAGCATTCCTTCGAGGAGTTCAAAGACCCTTGACATTGATCCTGCTGCACCTGTAACTTCGCGACCAACAGAACGACATTCTTCATAGCATGTACGATTGCTAGACAACCGCACTCTGTTCGCCAGGCGTCTTGCAAGCTCCGATGAACAACCTTCAACCTCAAATATGTGAGTACTCAATTTTTCATCATCAAGGTGGAAGACAACTAAATTCCAACCCCAAGGTTCAAGCAGAATAGCAAATATGGTTGCATCGGGCACGCTCAACCATTGACATAACCGTGCCTCCACGGTCGAAGGCCACAACTCCAGCACAGCATCGGCAAACGTTGGAACCCACACAGTCAAAGATGGGAAATTCGCAACAGCCCATGAAATCAAAAGGTGATTGCGAATCACATGGTCAACATGCCAAAGGTCATGACCAAACCAACTTGCAGGGGACCGTAATGGCCCAGGATTCACAGGACCATAGCCGGTCAAGTCAATCAAAGGAGGGCTATCCGTGAGTACAGCCAAATCAAAAGCAATCGTGTCAACGCATGGAATCACAATGACATGCAATCCTGAGCTGATCGACTGGTTTGGATTAATTTCACTTCCTTCAAAAGACTCAAGTTTCTTCCAGTCTTGAATACCCTGCCAATGAAGAGCTTGGCCAACCTTCATGCCAGCTGCTCCGACCAAAAGTCTTGTCATGCCCAAATGCGAAATCAAAAATTTGACAGGTAAAAATCTTGACAAGTCAATCTGGTAACCTTGCACCAACTCATAAGTCAAAGGGCGAAGATATGCATCACCAGGGAGCCTGAAAAATCCACAACGAAGGCCTAATGCGGTTGGGCATTGTTCAAGGGTGATTTGCGCATGCAAAAGTTGTTGCACTGTGCTTCCATGTTGGCAAACAATCTCAAATGCGGTCCCGTTACTCTGAAGAGCAACCTTGAAGTTTTCTCGAGAGACCGGAGGCCAGCTCAAGTTTTGTTGATGAACCAAGTTCTTCAAGTAAGTTCTAAGGACCTCGACCGGCTGAATATCACTGATACCCAAGGACCACCACAAGTGTGCGAAAACCCACAAAGCCTGAACAGGAGACACTGAGTTCCCGAGTAGGCACAAAGCTGCCCGGCAATCTGACACACATGATTGAAAAGGTGGGAAACCAAGCAAAAGTTGCAACTCTTTCGGATGGATATGACGGGGAAAAGACGGCTCAAAGGCAGAGCGAATCAAAATTCCACGAAGTCCATTGGCAAGCAACAATTCTTTTCCTAGGCCTTTCAGCCGACATTTGCAAGGACACGGGTAAAGTGCGTTTCCCCACGAGTGCAAAGCAGTTGGGAGTGGTTCAGAAACAACCACTTTCCGATTGACATCTCCAAAAGCTGGATCAGAGTATGCTTGGCACTCAAGTGGTGTCCAGGCCAACTGCCTTTCTTCAACCTCTGACCAGCACGGCCATTCTTGAATCACGTCTTGAACAACAGGCATAGGAGCCACAGACGGAAGATCGGGCAAGGCAAATCCAGGGAAGGCCTTTCGAACAAGAACGGCAAACCAACGAGAGCGCTTTGACGGCCAGATGGCCTGAAGGTGCAACGTAGACTGCACAACGTCGAAACCATCTTGGCTAGCAAACTGACGAATTTGATCTTGTACATGTTTAGCATGTGCTGCTTCAGGAACACATTCCAAGATCACCGCACAAACATTCAAGAGATGAGCAGCTTTGAGGATGGAAGGCAGAGTGTCACTGCGTGGATCAGCAGCACCTCTGCGGAGGCCCTGCCGGCTCAAAGGCTGACAAGGGAACCCTGCACAAAGAAGGGCTTGACAATCTTGGGCACGTTGAGCCACATGCATGGCTCGAACAGCAAAGGTAGAACCAATATCTGCAGTGATCAGAGCAGTGTGATGGTTAAGCCGATACGATGCAATGGCAAGGTCAGCACTGTCGACAGCACTGATGATCTTGCCTCCGAGCTGAACGAAAGCAGTGCCAAATCCACCCATTCCACAGCACACATCGTGAGCATGCTTGAAATCATCGATTTTGGGTGTCCTACTTCCTAAGAGACATGAGTGGTCATCCACTTCCAACACTTGACAGTTTCTCACCATACGTTTGGAGACAGTGATGTCATACAAAGTCACATATTCATCCAACATACCCTCATTGCGGAAGGCGACTTGCAAACTATGGGAACATTCCATACCATACACCCAAGCATCATCATGCCCCATAGTTTTTACCAACACTGAATGTCTACCATCAGTATGAACCATCGGAGTAGGGGGATCCATTGCGACCAATCCTCGAGCGTTTTGCCGTCTCAGTAAGACCCCTGGAAGGCACTCGAGCCCAAACTGGTCTCCACCTTTTAAACCAAGAGACTCTTTAAAATCCTTCAAGCACGTAGGTTCCACTGGTTCCATCTCCGTCTTCAGAAGTTTCTTGTATTTGGTGTCATCACCCAAGAGACAATAAGAAACGTTGGCTTCTAGTAAGCATCGAAAAACATTCAGGAAATGCTCTGTTGATCCAGCTCCAAAGGGATCCTGGGGTTGGAAACAAAAAAAATTGGAATCATGTAGACTCTTGGACTCTTGGAGTTTGGTGCACTTGGAAAAGTAACAACATTCTAAAAAGCACGCTAATGCACCTGGATTTGAAATCCCTCTAGACTCTCAACACCAAAAAAGAAACTTTCCTTTTTTCCAGCAAATTTCGAGCCCACAGGCTTGGAACACAGGCCAAATCTTGCGCTTGGACCAGTCATACCTCATCCAAAAAGGAACAAATACGGGAAAAATGGATTCATAGAGTAGCAATGCTTAGGGCTTAGGCAATGCTTGAACGAAACCTATGAAGGAATGCTTGTTACAAGACAACGACTAAAGCAGCGGAGTCGAAAGCGGATAGGAAATAGGTTCATGTGGATGGTCAATCGGGGATTGGAATCATTGAATCATCCTGAGTGGTTTGTCCTTGCTGTGAAGCACATGATAGGGGCTTTTGATACAAACACACACTGCTCACTGAGTTCCACTACACTTCAGGGACCAGGGAACTGCTGAAACAGAGCTGTGGGAACTCACCATCGTTGAGTGACTGGAGAATCTATCATGACGCAACACTTCTGCTGCTTGAAAATTGTCTCCTTGTAGACTTCGTTGGTGCTCTCTAGCCTTCAGAAGCCTTTAATATACCGCAGTCCCAAAAACCAAAGAAAAAACAAAGTCATACCAAAACCCACCAACTGTCAACCCCAACTGTCGACTAGTTTTTCCCAGCGACTCAACTCCACGTCTTCGCAAAGATTCCACGAAGAGCATATCAGCAAAAACCAATGTGGTGGTTTCACTGAGCATCCGATAGATGATGTAGAGTCGTCGATGCAATGGTGAATCGTTACCCGTAAACAGAAGATCCGGAAGCCTGGGTCAGTTTCATCTCAGATTTTTCATTTTTGAAGTTTGTGAAACAGTTTCTTTTAGAGCCCCATTAAATGATTTTCATTTGACCTTCTTGACCCAATGATGCCATGCATAGATCGCCTGTTATATAGTATATACAATATAAACCATAGAATAATATAATATATATATATACTATATCGTGCATATTGCAATGTATATATTGTGCATATCACTGTATATCTTTCTATCGTTTCATCATGTTGGTTTCCACTTTTCCGCGCTCAGCCCTGCAAACACTGATCCCAGCTGCGCCGCTGCGCTTGCACCGAGCAACAGGAAGTGTGCCAAGTCGTGCGCTTGAAACGTCACCTGTCCAAACTCACAAGGTGACTTAGGTGACTTCCCCCTCAGTTTCCATCCCCAAAAAACCGGTTGCCCAAGCTGATTTCTAGCATGTCCGCCTCATGAATGGCATCATCTTTGGGCACTAGTGGAAGTCCTGCATTGAGACCTGGCAACCAATAGATGAACTCCCGCCGTGTGATGGCCGCACGCAAGAAGAGACCGCTGTTCAACACTGTCGTGAAGAGACGCTCGCACAACGACCTTGGCATCGCTGCGAGTTCTTCCTTTTGGGGTTTAAAGGTTCGTCTTCAAGCTCCATGTTCGTCGAGCTGGGAGCATTGCTCCAAACAATACTTAGATGTTGATGATGTTGATACAGATACGAGACAACAAAATGTTTGCCTTAAGCCTTTAGCACAGTCCAGCAACTCTTCATCTTTGGGTGGAAAGAGATATTTGTTTCCTTAATTCGCAGCAGAAGGTGGGCTGAAAGGCAAATCTGACATTCTTGCCCTACAAGCATTTACCGATAGCCAAAGGTGTCCTCATGTTGGTGGATTCTACATTGCCTAAAAGAATCAGTTACAGATCGATGCGTTGAAATTCCAAGTCCTTTGGGAAAGTTGTCTGTGATGGCCAGGTCGGATTTGAGATGGAAGTGACCAGCAATTGATAAGCATAGACCAGTCCGAACAATTCAGAAGGAATTTCAGCTCAAAAATACTGGAAAGAAATTGGTACTGACTCTTTTGTCCAGTATCTTAGATACAATACTGAATACTGTCTTTAAAAGAAACATAAAAATACATCAGATTTGCACCACAGTTTCCTCTGAAAAACTCCAACGCACAAGATCCATCGCCAAAATCCACAGCTCTGCTGGCATCCAAGGGTGTGTGTCGACACAGGCGCCGCCGGCGATAATGCACATGATCATGCAGGTACTGGGAGAGCATCATGTCTCTCGGAGAGACCTGGAAAAGTCTCTCAAGCTTCTGCAAAACAAGTGTGGAGGTTTGTTTTTGTTGCTTTTTGTTGGGTGTAGCGTTTTCAAGCATTTGGTTTATTGAAATTCATCCCAAAAATTAAGCTAGATATCAGAATTGGAGACTTGGGAACACCATGCAGCGCTAGCCTCCTGAAGCACGCATTCAAAAATTTCGAAAGTTTTCCCAGACATTTCCTTCAAGAAAAGCAAATATACTGTGAGGTACATACTGTAGCTTTTCTGATGATCCTTAGTCGGTATTACGTGTTATTGTGCACCTGACAATTCAAGCCAACGTGAACGGGATGCCTTAAAGCCTTGAAGTTTCTTCTCGTGATAGGAAAGACCGCTGTATAAGTCCACGACCACATCCTAGGCCGACCGGGCCACCCTCTCGGAACCCGACCTTTAAGTTTTGGCATAATTTCTGAACCATCAAAGCCAGGAAAATGATTCAAAAAAATAACACCTCCAAACTCCGCAACCATTGGATAGTAAATGAATGCATCAAAACATCATTGCTCTGAGCATCATCCCAGTTGAAGACTCCGGATTTATCACTCTGACGTTTCGATAAGTCAATTTTGGCATCCATCTCATGACGATACACGAAGATCTCCAGCTGAGCATCCTGGCGCCAAGGTCAGATTGAGATGTGGCATTCAAATTCGGGGTGGTCAAGACAGGAAACTTGGATATCTTGGATGAGGTACTACAACAACAATAACGGAAAAAAGAGAAAAGCTTTTTAAACACTGCCACAACAAGCACAAGCACAAGCGAAAAAACACAACACAAACATTACAAGAATCAAACCATCACAATCAGATTCACATCCCACCATTTTGCTTTCCACCTCTGCCCAATTTTCATCAATTTTCCCAACCTCTCCCTGCTTGTTGGACCACACTGTCAACGATGCACTCACGGTCACTGGTTCGCCTCACAGTTTCAGCAAAAGTGGACCCAATCCACAGTTAAGGCTAAATATTATCAATGCAATAAGCTTTTCTGGGCGTCTCCAACAATTCGACACCCGAAATCAGTTCTCTCCAATTCAATCCAGTTTCCATCCACAAGATCCCGTCCAGGAGCATCCGCATGCTCTGATGTCCCACGGCAGAGCAGAAGAACTTGCTCATACCTGCAATCACGGCTCGCAAACTCAAGTGCCATTTTTGATCATTTTTGTCAGATTCTAGAGTCTATACAATTATATAGATTCCAACAAAAGTTTGCTTCGAGACCTGTTGTGGATTCGAATCCTTATCTTCGTTTCTGTTCGCCGAGAAACATAACTGACTTGGTCCAGAAGTGCTCGTTGTTCTGTTGCAGGAGTTGCTGTGCTAAGGGCAGCAAGGCTTTTGGACCATCCCTTTTCGTGCGATAACCAAAGGGACTAGCATGACACACTTCAATGCCATAGAGCTGCAGCAAGCGTTGAAATTCTGGAACGCGTTCAGAATTTGATGTCACCACATAGACCCGGCGGACTTTCACCATCTCAAGGGACTCATAGCGCAAAGTTTGCAAACTACCGACGAATAGATATGGCATGATATTTCTTTATAAGTCAACACCCATACCTCGAAACTGATGAGCAAAAAGATAATGTTGCAGACTGCTTGATTTTACTTTGAGACAAACCCTGCGCTTTCGGGATGCTTCTGAGATCAACTCATTCGGAAGACCGATCACTGTCGTGTGGGTTGACCTTCAGAATCATCCAACAATGCTCAAGTCCACCTTTGAAGACAATGTATGACAATGTCATCCATTTGTGGGCCACGGAACTCTTTACTGCAAGCAATAAAACTCTTGCACCTTGGCACCTCAAGTCAACTCCTTGAAAGGCAAACACACCGATGAACTTTTTTTTTGATGCTTTGGGCATCACCGATACAAGGCTTCTGAACAAAGGGGGGAAAACTAACGAACAGCCTTAGGCTGCCCCCTCCTTCAGTGTTTCTGCGTTCACAGTGTTTCCTCGTTTCAGCCCAGGTCTTTGTAGACCTAAGCCACTCTGAATTGAGTGCTTTTGAGTCTGATGCCGAATTTCCAAATTGCTGAGCCTCATTCAGAAAAGAAAAACAAGCAGACTTCCCCCTTTGATGAATTGGCATCGAATCTCTTCCAGTATGCCAATATTTTGAGTCACATTTCAAGGCATCTAACTCTCAAACGTCCCATGCTCTAAAGTCACATCAACATCCATCAATCCATCAACCATTATGCCATTGTCAACGACTCACATCTCCGGAAACTCCGGAGACTCCGAAGTCACCGAGGGCGAAGATGCGGCCGAAGCAGTGTCCAGTGTTGGAAGCTCGGTGGGCTCGTCATGGGATTCTGCTTCCAGCGTTTCACAGAAACTGACGCCTGAACCAATGGCGAACCAAACGAGAACACACAAGAACCACAACCCCCCTGGAGCCATACTCAGAAGGACGAATTCTGATTGCACTTTGGGAAGTGCCCGGGTTTGTTGCGCAAATTTTGGCTCTTTTGAAGGGAGATGGACAGTGATTTACCAATTCACGTTGGCGTATCAAGGGCCGCTACCGCTAGTTATTCCGTGAGTAAAAAAGGTAGGCATGGGGCGGGGGCGTGGAGACTTTGTGTGTTGATTTCTTGATTTGGAGCTCGGTGTGTGTATGACCAACCAAAGTCGAAAATGCCAGGCTCAAGTGTGAAGCAATAGTACCAGCAGGAAAACAACATGAGGGCAAAGTTGACCAAAGAATTACCAGTGGAAAATGCAGACATGGAGCCTTCTCCTGATCAATTTTTTCCTCAGTCTATCACCGATTCCATTGAGGACATCCAGTCACGACTCCGCTCATTCAAACTTATCCATGCTCCTGGAATCCAAATTGATCCCACCAGATTTGTTCTAAATCCAATGTCATCACCCAGCCATCCACTAGCGCTGTTGAGCGCAACATCCCTTGAGAATATTATCTCCTTCCAAAAATTAAGTATATAATAATGAGAACAGCAAACAAGGTCTGTAGGGTCTGTGATCCTTTTGTGCAATGACAAAATATGTGCAGTAGTCATGACCAGAATAGCCAAGCACATAAAGACAGCAACGTGTATTCTCACAGACTCACAGGTCAATGTACTTTCACAGTAGACTGTACTTATCAATCAGGATGAATAGGAATAGTAGAAGAATCTGCATCGTCCTAAGCGAAACGTCCTCCACAGACTCCAACCCCAGATCCTTCTCCCTTCTCACCTGGGAGTTCACAGCTCTTCAGGTCTGGTGCTCCCAAGACCCTCAAGCCATTGGCTGCCACCACTGGTGGTACGAGTCTGGCTGTCAGGCAGCGTGCCAAACGTTCGCACCACTTGTCCAGGCGCTCAGTGGTACCCGCTGGTCGCATCCGGTGAGCGAAAGGAACTTGGCAGAAGTAGGTCTTGTAACTGCCTGTGTTTTAGCTGGGTTTTTTTGTTGCAGTGAAGTTTGCTTTTTTGTAGGGACCCAGTGTGAACAAAGCTGTGGCTCTTGTACTTTGTTCAGTTTTGAATGGGAGAAGGACATGAAACGGATGCATTTTAATCTTGAAAACACTGGAAAATGAAGGAACTTAGCAGGAAGCTGCAACATCTGAAAGATCAGTGAGGGATAGTGAGACTGCTACCCAAAAGAACAGTTGCCTGCCAACTGTGGTTCTTCCATGCAGCTGTATCTGGTCAGGGGTCGAACTCTCAGGTCCAAGATCGTTTGTATGGCTGATGGTGAAAAAGCATCAAAACATCAAATCTCGGAAAGAACCAGACATGTAGACAGATAGTTATATTGTGTATTATTATCTTATGTTCCATGCTACAGTCTTACACCCACAATATGTTGTAAATGGCTGACCAAAAATGATGGGTGAGCTGAAAAAAAAAACTTCAGGGCTCTCAAGTCTCAAGCCTAGCAGGACTGCCAAGGTGCTACCCAAGTAGTGCTTCACCACGTCATGCAACCCTGCCCGAAGATGTGCTAATCGTCTGGAGACCTTCCATTCGACCCATGCTTTGTCTGCAGGATCCATTTTCTTCCCACGCCATAACTGGCATGCCAGTATGTAGTGCAAATGTCGACCACACATGAAATGACCATGGACGCGAATACTGATCTCAGGGTTTTCACTTCCTGGAGAACAATCTGCCAAAGGCAGCTGTGGGTCAATGTAGGTTGGAACATCTTAGAACCATGGTCTACTGAGTTACTGTTGATAAAGGAAATCCTGGACCAGTAAATCTGGAAAATATCCCTGATAGAAAGGAAAAAACGGTGTTTGAAACATCCTAACTGGTGAACCCGATTTCATCTATAAACCCTGTGATTGCAACATTTCTTGCCTGACCTACAGAGGGAGCGACTTGAAGCCACTATTCAATCATTTTGTGATCAACGTAGATAATCTCGATGAAAAGGAAAAAGGAAAAAGTGGGGAAAGCATGGCCTCTGATTCCGAGAAGCTTATGAATATGATCCCAACTGAATTGAGGAAATTGCAACATTTGGAACGTGAGTCTTTCGTGAAATGGCAATACAGAACCCGCTGAATGATAGTTCGCTTCTAAACCGGATCATGATCTATACATCATACATGTTCAAGCTTCCAAAAATATCAGAAGCAGCCTATTACGAAATCTATGTCAAACGTCTCAATCCTCTGGAAATTTCAAACTAATGCACGGCCCCTTCCAAGTATACCTCCCTTTCATAATTTCTTACCACATTTGTCGAATCTGCTCCAAGGCACCTTTTTGCCAATCCATCTGGGTGCTCGCATGAAATCCAAAAGGATCCAAAAATAGTGTCACATCGCGACCTGTCAATGGCCTTGGCAATTCCACCAACTCATCATCCACCGTGTCGTCCATTGGGGCATGCTGGACAGGCCCACGGTGTTATCCACGGTGGCTTGCTTTGCTGCTTAGATGTTGAGGTAAGTGGTTCAGTTTTGTTTGGACATAAAAACATAATATAAAAATATAGCAGCAGGGTGGAAGGCTAACACTTGCTTCAGCGGAAGAGTGTTTTCTTTGCGGCACAAGTCTTCATTGATGATTCAAGTATGCGTACTTCAAACTGAACCATAAACCTCTGCAAAACCTGGAGCACGGGAGGCATTAGGAGCTTCAAAGACAATCCAGGTCATTTCCACCATGACAGCCCGACCATTCTATACCACTGTATTTGATCCTCTCTATGCTTTCCTAACCCTCCAAATCATACCTGTGGAATCTCCGTACAATCCAGCTGAGATGTGCAGTCCTCCACTCCAAATCTGCAGATTTAGGGGGTCGCAAACTTGAATATGTCGCCACAAAAGGAGCCACAGTCTCATAAGACTTGCTGCAACTCTCAACCTTTGGGATGATCAGCTCAACCTTGACTTTCCAACCGGACTTTTGTGCCCAGACTTTTGGTGCGGGTGAGTGACACCAACCACCGTGCAGCATTTGCTGCTGGGGCTGGCACAGTGGGCTATTGATTGAGATCTAGCGTTGCGACCAGTGAAACAAATGCTATATTGTTTGTCTTCGAGAGTGTGGTCGGTGGCTACAACTTGCACTTCAACTTGTGACGCATCCACAACTGTATGGAGATGCATCACATAGACTCCAAGTTCTGTCATTTGGGGTAATTTCTTCATCAATTTATCATCACCTAAGTGCTCAGATGTGATCCAACTTTCAATGACAATATCCATGTCTTGGCTCCACTCAGATACGCAGCTTGCCTTGCCCAGAGAAAGACGGAAATGTTTAAGATCGATTTTGGTGCAGGGTGAAATGACTTGTTGTCTGAGAAATATCGGGAATCAAAAGCATCCACAGTTTGTCTCATGAACCTAGACGCGTTGGAATACATTTCGGAGGATCATCTTGTTTTCAACCCTGTGCAAATATGATCCAGAACCAGTCACATGGCGAAGCCCCGTTGGCTCTACTTCTCTTTCTTTGACGCCATGTTCACCATGCGTCTTTGAATGCACAAATTCTTCAGCTTACACCAAGGTTTTACAGGAATCCCAGGATCCCCACGTGGTTCTGGTGCTTGTGGAGCGCAAACCCTCAGCAAAAATCCCAACAAAAGAATATAGAGGTGAAACAAGAAGGGTCCATGCCTTGCGCCTTGATGTTGTGGTTTGATGTATACACGATACTCAATTGGGTCAACTGGGCACCAAACATATTAATGTGATTTGCCGGATTGTAGATCCGATCCTGGAAGGTGCGGCTAAATTGAATCGAGATCTTCACACCTTATCCGAAAGCAGGCAACACTTCATTCATTGTGAACTCAGCATTTACAATGGTTGTAGCAGCATTTACAACAATCCTTGGAGTTGGTAAAGCAATGAAACTGTTGGTCGTGCCGGTGATGATTTGGATGTCCAAGGAAAAAACAGAGGGCTTTTCATGGGCTATTTAAGCCTGGCTATCCCAAGGGGAAGAAACTTCTGAACCACCAACGTCACCACGCTTGCTGAGTGATTTAGACTTCGTTGCAGAGTGAATCAAAAGTTCGTTGTTTGTTGTTGGCTCAGAAGTGTCAATGATCATCAAGGAAGCAAAGCAACTGCAATAAAAAAAAGCCTTTTCTAAAAGGACTTTCCAAATTGCCCTGAACCTTGAAGGGTGCAACAACTCAGGACTCTATGACTTTTAACTTAAGGTCTTCAACTTGAAATCTTCAGAACCCGGACAAAGATTTCGAAAGACCGTTTCAGTTCGCCCCAGGTTTCCTCGATGAGGTCTGCAGCAACCCTGAGTGATTTTGAGCATGAAAGTTGATGGCCAAACAGGGTAAAGCGACAACAAAGCGGTGCAATGGAAAGGGAACTTGTTGAACTAACTCATTGATGGCTTCTGATGTTTTCAGGAATTGAGACTTTAATGCCAATTTCACTGGCTGATATCATTTGGACATAGAGTATACCCAGGTAGTCTTCAAACATAGAACTAATTGGACCCTGCTAAGAATATAGCGGATGGTTTCGAAAGTGGTGCACATTTTGTCAACCCTTCAGGCTCAGGAGTTCTATCTCCACATTTGGGGGAACACGACAGGGGACGTCACCGAAAAATATGCAAGCTGATATCTTGTTACAAAGTTCATCCACTAATTTTGTCGGATGCTCTGAAAATCTGGTGCAACTCTTGGAGAGAACTTCTTGTGGTTTTAAGTGGTTCCAAGTCACAAGTTGGCTGCTTTCGCAGTGGCACCATAAACGGTATCACCCTCAACTCTGGGAACATGGCCTCGGCAATCCACAAAGGCTGGTTGGTTGGAAATCTGCCCATGGTAGGGATTTTTTGACCTCAACGTTTTCTAAGCTCAGCTGAGCTGAGCTGTTCCTTGTAACCAGGATTAACCAAGCCGACATGAGGTTTTTGGACTCGTATCTGAGCTTGTCACCAGTGTAGCCAGGAATCTGCTTACCTACACATCCAACGACATAGCATGTACAATGTTACAAGGACCGTGTTTCAGTGGGCATTCCAGGAGTTTGTGGGCCATGCCGCCGTGCCCTCCCAAAAATGACACGGCTTTCAAGGAGATGCTTCGTCATCATGCAGTACCCAAAAAGTGTCGTCCTCATGTCGTCCTCAATTATGTTCTGGTATTCACAAGCCACAATGAGAGGTGGGAAGTAAAAGAAACAAAAACATCGAGAGAATAACCGGATCTACACGTCGTGCTCTTCGGGTGAAGTGAAACTGAGTGCATCATCCATAATCCCCATAGAATCTCAACAAGATCAACCATTCAAGCAAGTCAGGCATTGCGTTGGCGCATTACAAAAAAACGGCATCCCAAAATTGTGTCCTGGTTAGACTCATCCGAAAGATCTAGAACTCCCAGCATACCAACTCAACTCAACTTACTGCTGTTGTCTATCTTTGTCCCACATTTCCATCCAAGGCACTACAATGTTCCCGGAGTTTGGCGGCGTGACCGTCTCGTTCTGGCCTAAGATGCAACGGGATGCGCCACCAATTTCCATGCCTTTTGGGGGGAGATCCGTCACCCGGTGACATCAAGTCATATAACTCATACATAATTTGGGGGGAGTGGGATCCTACAGGAGCACTTTCTGTTTGCCATGGATCTGGGAAAGAATCGCTGAAACGTTGAAACGCTTACAAGTAAGACCATGCTTCTTTCCGTATCATTGCCAAGAGATGTGTGATGTGTCATCACATCCCCCAATGTTCAAGGATACCTATATTCATACCGCATACCCAGCAGGCTCATCCTCACCTTGAATGACAGAAAACCGATGCTTCGCCCCCGATAATTCGCCTGTCAGTCAGATTCTCCGCATGGAAGTGTTCAACCAAGCGACCTGGCTGTGGGTTGAGGTGAGTTGAGGTGATCAACTTGTAAAAAAGTATAGAAAGTCCACCTGAAAAATAGCTGTCAATAGGTAAACTCTAGAGGTGGCACCATGAAAGCCATTTCTGGGTGTTTGCTTTCTGAGAATAAGAGAACAAAAGATAACAAAACAAGGTAGAGATGGTAATCCAGACCCTAAGCAAAATCGAAGACTGGGATAATTCAAGATGTAGCACCTCAGGACTCACATCCTGCAAAAAAAAATATAATTAGATATTTGATATATCTTTGCGTCATGGATTCCCTGGAACCGTCACCACTTGAATGATGTGATTCCCACCCACAATTCAATGATCCAAAATCAACACTTGTGATCTCAGGATGCATTCCAAATTCCCCTGAGGAACACCACTTCTCGGGAGATCATCTTCTTGAGCAACGGCCTCAGATCCAAGGGCCAAGATATCATGGCAGGATTTGGCCCAGTGAAAATGTATCGTTCATCAATTCTTCATATCTCTCACCTCAAAAAAGACAAAATATCCTAATATCCTAATATCCTGGTATCCTTGAGTTGTGTCATGCACACATCCAGACTCCAAGGCCATGTCTGGCAGTGGCTCTGGCTGCGGTGTTCGCTCAGCGATCGCCCTACCAGCCTGTGAAAGTCAAAAGGTCGACATGGGTCGACATGGGTCGACATGTTGGTACAAGAAACGTCACTGGTTGAAACAACTTTCAAGCCTTAAATCGAAGTGAAAATTCCGTTTGAAGCCAAACCATCAGTTCCACCACTGGGATTCCGCAACCATTTTGCAGGTATGGATGATGCCACCCCCATGGATATTTTCGGCGTGTTTGCCAGGCCTGAGTCCATCAGTAACCCATGGCCAGGTCCAAAGGTGCAGCAGCTGTGCGTTGTAAAACCCTGAGGAACCGGACACATAACCACTGTAGCCTGGGATGGTTGGAACCTCACCAAGATCTGAGTCAATGCTTTAAAAATCATCCAAGAAAATCCCATCACCAGGTCTCCACACCCAGTAAGGTCTCACAATCTCAGCTTTAGCCTTTCCCAATGGATGTGGATCTGGCGCAGGATCACCAAAGCGCTCCTCCGGATGTGGTATGGGATGTCTTTGCCTCGGTATCAGCAACTGATGAAGATCTAGGGAAGTTAAAACATTAGAGGAACGGATTCCAAAGAAAGGTTGACAAAGTCAAGAAAGAATCAAGAAAGGTGAAAGCTTAGGATCGATGACAAAAGAAATGTTGATTAGATTTCATCGAACTTGATTACAGGACTTTGAGCCTTCCGAGTTGTGTCAACCATCAACCAAACTCATCACAAAGGGGGAAGCTTCCAAAGTGGTCACTTGGAATGTTCTGTTGCTCAATCACCTATTTATCATTTATTGTCCTTTTTCAACTGAACCATCCGCCCCAAAATTTGATGACAACATGTGGAGCTTGTAGAGTTGTCAACCTCAAACTGTCCAAAGGATCTTTCAAAAGAAAGGCCATCAAAAAAGCTGGGCATATCATGAGTCTTCACACCAACCTGGAAATGCTCCACGAAAAAGTCTCTTCTCCAATCCAGCTAGCTCTACTTCACCCTGAAAGGTGAGGGCCCTGACGAAGCAGTAAGTGATTCCTGCAACGCTGCCCGACGCTGGTCCATTTGCCACCTTGCTAGAGCTTCTTTCAGCATGAACAGTTCACTTCAGAATGGATAACTTGGGAGTAAGAACCACTAAATGAAAATAATCACCCTGAAAATACCAATGTTCCCACTCTTTCAATGGAATTTGGAAGCATCCGTCAACATCCATCAACCAAACCTCAAGTTACTACTGCAAGGCTTCTAAGGCAATCAAAAGCCATCAATCATCGACTCTCTTTGCCACGGCTCAGCCGAGCTGTTGAGCTGTTGACTGCTCTGCTCTGGCACCAGCACCCACTGCAGCCTGCGTTCGTCCATAAATGTCCTGGAGACACAAGGATGTCATGGTGTAAGATTTTAAGTGGTCAAGATCTCTCAACCGTGTTCACACCATGCCAGACATGTTGAATGGCTCGCTATCCTCACCACTGTGACAAGACTGTCACGCGTTGGACCTGTTGATCAACATCAATTGGATTCCCGGGAACCAAAATTCCAATTTTCCCTGGAGTAACATGCCATCCTCCGCTTTCGCAGAAGGGATGAACCCTGTGTATCCAGGAACACGCGAGTTCATGCCTGGCTGATGGACATGGTCCTTTAACAATCGACTGCTCAAGGCCAAAGACTCAAGATTCTGACGATCAAACGTCATAGTTTGAACACAAGTTACGGTTTGTACTTTTCCATCCCCTTCACAATTCATTCAAGAAAAGGCTTCTTGAGGTTGCCAAGACATTTTAAAGTCATCCAACTGAGCACTCATGCATTGATCTCCAATTGCACGTCGAACACGCTCGAGTTTCTCCTGTTACATCAAGTCAGGGTTGTTTTAGATCACTCAGGGGCCCTAAAATTCATTGGTTTCCTCGCAATAACCTTGTTCACCTGATTCTTTGGCAGGCTTCCGGGATGCGCTGATTTGAATCTGACTTCAACCAGTGGCACTTCATAAGTGCATATTCTTCAAATTCAACATCAACCTGACCTCGTCATATCCTTTGTGAAGGGTTTTTGGCTGTTTTTTCATGTCATATAGTCATATAGTTGTACGTACAATCTTCTCCCGTTTCAAACGGAAATTTCTGGTGGGGCTCTTTGAGGATAGATGATTGGTGATTCGTGGAGCTCCTGTGGGACTTCCGGAGCACCTTTGGCAGGTCTCCAGCGCTGATCCTAGGGACCAAGGGCATCGGATTCCTTTACCAAAATGCATGTTGAAAAAATACAAGAATAGTCACCACCGATGAATACATTTGCATCGTGTGTTTGAAAGGAATCCAAAAGAAATCATGAAGCATCCTTTTTTCGGGGTGAATTCAAACTTCGTAAAACACTTCATCTCCAAATCCCTGAAATCAGGCCACCGAGGGAAGCACCTTGGCAGGCCGATCTCTTGGTGCAGCCAGAGGCGTGATGCCACTGGGACACCATGGCCTTAGGGCATCGATGGGCTGCGCAACGGGGTCAAGTTTGGTAGGAAACCTGATGAAACTACTGGAAAACTGCACAAATTGTGCAATGCCTCAAAAATCATGTGTAAAAAGAAACCACATGTGTTTCCTGTCAATTTGGCAAGAAAGATCGGGTATCCGAGTATCCATCCTTGGGTCCAGATTTTTTGTGTCATAGCCATTGAAGCTGGGTGTTTAGTAAACCAGCAATCTGTAAAGCACCTGGAGATTCCCCTCTCGAGGTGCCCTGAATCTGACCAATGAGCCGACAGATGATGAGCCGACAGATGATGATAACACTTTTCTAAAAGGCTTCCCTAAGTCTCCACGCGCAAGATCATTGTGCGTGTCTGGCATGGACTTGCTGCCAGTTTCTGCCTCACACCAGTAGGGTAAAATCAGGTCAAACCAAAAAATATATAGCAAGTGGACGTCTGAAAATCAACATGTCTATATTTCGCGACGACAAAATGTTGGAAACTTGGAAGTAATCATGACTTATCCCTTTATGTTTTGCTACCTTTTGAATCTTACATCTTTCAACGACTCGGTGACCTGTCGAGGCGTCTGAGCTTGTGACAGCAAGACACGACCAGTGGATCTCCACTGGTGACTCAAAGGGGTGTCAGTTCGAACCAAAAGAATGGCAACAAGAGCGCACGTTTGGACGTTTATGGATGTGTCAGAATCTTCTACTGCTAGTCATGGGACATGCATCCTTTTCAGGCTGTTTTTGCCAGGAGTCTTTGGCAAGTCATTGGCAAAATGACCATACATTTTGAAGCAAATATGGTGTTCGAGACTGCCTCCCTTGCGCACTCTCTTGCCTGCAAAGGGGTATATAGCGAGCTTAAAAACCCATGAATATGTTGATATTCATATGTATCATATTTGCATATATACACGAATATGTATACTCTGTAAGACTACAAATCGCAAAAGAAACAAAAATGCAAAATAGAACAAAACAACCAGTAAACAGACAAAGAAATAATGGTCTCTCCCAGCTTGAGATAAATCTGCGGCCGCAACTTGTCTTTTTCCTCCTCAGTGAGGTCTAAACTCCACCTCAGATAGAAGTTGAGAGACTTGCTGCCTGCACCTCCATCTCACAGTTGAATGAATCGAACAGTCGAACAATCTTTAACGAAACAAATCACTATTCCCACTCCACACAGAATAACATCAGTCAAAACACCCAAACACATGCACAACAAAAACGATTGAAAAAACACATGCACATGTACCTGTCACTACTAGCTACAGGACTAGTCATTATGTATCATTAGGTCATCACATTGTCATTACATACTACAGTAGTATACGATGCTGTAGAGATAGAATACTGTATCTATACATAATAATCATGTATACATCATATAAGTCAAATCCTTTGACATTGGTCACACTTCTGACTTCATCTGGTTCCTTGGGTCCCTGCTGCCGGCACACGACTGGAGTTGGCCAACTCCCTGACCAAAGATGAAGTTCCAAGATTCTGCCGTGAACTATCATATGTTATGGGGTTGAATATCTTTCATATCAACTGATTTTAGCATAACTTGGAACCCATCCACTGTATTTCACCAAATATCAGGCCATTTTGAAAACTACATTGGGGGATTGTGAATCACATGATATCACTCTGATGTCAAGGAGTTGTTTTGGAGAGAAATGCAAAAAATCCTGGAATCTTGCTTCAGATTTAGTACAGCATAATCCATTTCTCTCCGCCAGTCACCAGGATGATGATAATCATCGGGTGGGAGATTCCTATCAACCTTCACACCTCACTGACAGCGGAAGGGGATTCCCATCCTATCGCCTTGATTGCCATGTCAGACTTTCATAGATTCATACCCTCTTGATTTCTCAAAGCCGGATCACAACAATGGGACCCAACTTCTTCATGTTTCAACCGGTGAGCCGGATTGCTTCCAACAGTTTGGATACTTCATATTGGGATTCCAATGATCCAAGTGGTTGATGGGCGATGGGTGGCTACGGCCAAGGTTGGTGGCGCAAAGCTGATCATCGGAACCACAATTGGTTCATATTTGCTCCCTCAAAACATGGATTTAAAGTGGACACCATGTCATGTTGTTGTTTACTGCATATAAAAGTTTGGAACGAGTAAGTCTAT
Organism: Breviolum minutum Mf 1.05b.01; assembly: GCA_000507305.1. Taxonomy (NCBI): domain Eukaryota; class Dinophyceae; order Suessiales; family Symbiodiniaceae; genus Breviolum; species Breviolum minutum. Next base: position 53,969 of record DF239743.1, read on the forward strand.
CAAAGCGATAAAACACAACCAGCTCGTCAGATCTCATCACCCCATCACTTCAATGAAACTCATGGCCACCAAACTAACGAGAAGAATTTCCTCCAGCACCAGGCCTCATTTCGGTCGCCAGCCTCCAACGTTTCCAGTGAGGTCGTTTGAGGTCACAGCAATTCACCCGCTTGATAGAACAGTGAGTGTTTCTTGATTTAGGTTGTTGATGTTCCAAAAACATCACTGGATTTTTTCCTGTTGTGCTAAAGGGTGATTGCACCATCGGAATGAATGTGGACACAGATCGACTGGACGTTCACCCTAAATCGCTGAACCCACGGAGTTAACTGTCGATGCTACAGGACTGTGATCTTTGTAGAGGAAAAAAACGGCGCAGAATGGAACAAAGAGCCTCTCCGGCAGGGCTAGTGAACATCGCGCCTGTCTGCCCAATGCACTTTCAAGGTGGCTTGAGATTGGATAATGAAAGGCCACGCAATCCAAGTGACATCGCGGGGAAGCAACAAACAAACAAACAAACAAACAAACAAACAAACAAACATACAAACAAACAAATCTACCAAGCAGCCTGGAAGTCTGGATTCATGAAGGCTGCGGCAATCTGTTGAAGTCCTGCTCGAAGCTGTTGAATCTGTGACCAGTTCAACCGGTAGGCTCACCGAAAGTGCATATTGCAGCTTTTTCTACATCACTTGACTCCCTGCAAACTCATCCCTTGAAGCGACCAATGACCCCGAGCTTGGTGACCTTCTTTGGCCTTCGCTTTTAACTCCACCTCACGGACAGCCTTGGGGGATGAGGGTCCCTGAAATCATGCACATCATTTCGCTTAACGTATTAGAATGATCCGGAATGATGTCACATTTCCAGTATAAAGCTTAAGGAAATCTCTACAGAAAACGGAACCATCAGATTTTGCATCGAGGTCCCCTTCAAGAAGACCAAACACGAGAAGACGCGCATGCCATATCTTAAGAGCTACTCTCAAAGGGATTCAACCAAGCTTTGTCTATTTTGGAGTTATGCAAATACATTGGAGTCCTTAGTTGGTTCAAAAAGAATCCCCGTACTGAGCTCCCCTTGCACTTGTCAAGGCACTCACCTCTTGGGTCGAACACAAAGGTTAAGGATGTCCGAAAGTGCAGATACTGCTGATAGATTAGAGATCAATGGATGCTTCACCATCGGCTGGTAGTGTCTAGGTATTTTGATAAACACTTGCAGGACACCATCGGCTGCTTCCAAGTCTACTACTTCTTGACCATGTCAAGTGGCCTCTGTGTTGCTGCTGGCACACGCTTGATGCAGCTCATCCAAACGTAGCTCATCAACGTGACTCAAGTCCTAACCAGCGAAGCACCAACGTTTCCACAAGCTGGTTAGATCCGAGTGATGATGGACTTTCATGTGCAGAAACCACCGGTTGAAGTAAAGTCACTGAAAATGCCACATCATAGTTTCAGCAGGTTTTACTTCAATCAGTTTCACTTATGTTCACCAAATTGTCAAGTGTGTTTATGGATGTCCCTTCCAAGGGCTGGAGATGCCTTGAAAAGGAGGATACTAGGATACCCAAATTCTTCTAATTTTTCTAGATATATAACTGGAAACCATACAGGATCATGGATATGGATGGATATGGAGTCATACCTGCATATTGAGCTGGAAGTAATCCATCACAGGGACACTCATGTCCATTCTCTCATGTCTTTGGTCTTCAATTTCTCCCAAAAAAAATACTATAACTGTCCTTCAAATCAGCTTGGAGTACAGGAATGCCACAGCTCTCGTCCAGCAAAAATCTCCACAAAACCCTAGAGGATCTTCCCATAACCCCCATCCTAGATGCCATCCCACAAGTTGCATAACTCAAACGATTCCTGCATCCATCGGACGTCCATTTCTGTGACTTGCTCCATTCGTTTCGCCAAATCCTGGAATGGTGAGATGGATCTTCTCAGTGAAAACCCCAGAAAAATCCCTCTCTTTGTGTGTAGAGGGGTAGCCTTGGATTCCCCACCAGTTTTGGGGGTTTTGCGTGACTAGAAAAAAGCCCTGCTTTGATCAAGAGTCGCTGGACCACAAATTCACAAATTAACATCGTGGGCCTTTGGAAAAACTGTCTTCTTTCGGACTCTCGTAGGAGCATCCCGTCCTGCAAATGCTTCTTGGCTACCTGCATCAGCGCTAAACGTGCCTGGCAAATATCAACTCATCAGACTTCCAGCCATGTGTGGAACACCATGGATCGATTCCAATCATCCCAAAAATGTATTTGTGGTAGGTAGTATTCTTAACCTTTGCTTCTCAACAAATCTAACAACAGGTTGTCAGAAATTTTCAATCTGCCAACCATGTGCGGAATGTTGTGGCCAGTATTTGATCGATATGTTGCCTGCCGCACTTGAAGCATACTTTTGTCCAGCTCCTTGAGGCGAACACAGGGCTCGATGGTGGTACGAACCCAAAAATGCAAGAAATGGGTACCCCAAAAATTTGTGCAGAACGTGATCATATTGAAACCTTTGAGATTTGGTGATTTTACATCCAAGAACAAATGTGATGCGCCCTCTCATTGTACTTGGGTGGATGCAAGCAACCTACCTGTGGTAGCTAGTATAGCTAGAACAGTCATCCTTGGGGCATAGGGAAATGTCGATCAGCTGGACACTTCGTTCAGACGGAAGACACAACTTTGATCATGCTAATTCATCTATTCTAAACGCATGAAAGCCGTTTAGTTTCAGCTATGGCAATACCACAATACCCAATTGAAAAGTACAGAATGGCCTGCGCAGAATTCTCACGGAATCCCGCACGCAAACTGCAGGCTGAAGCCCACGGAAAAAGAACGAAGCACCTAAACAAATCTATGACCAATTTGTCCTAAAACCATCCCGAGCTGTGGGCGCTTGCATTGGTTGGCCAGTTGGCCCGTTGGTGGCTTTCGCACGTTTTCGCACAGTCAATCCCAGGAATCATCCCCGCAATGTTCCCACGATTCTTCCGCACAGATCTGCCAACAGGCAGCCCAGTAAACCACCAACAGTCACCCACCAACAGCAACCGATGTTTGACCTCTCAAACTATTCCCATCTCCTGCAAGAGGTGACTGAGACCACGTCGGAGCCAGCACAAGGCAGCATCCTCTAAGCGAGAGTGTCTTCTAATCACACCCGTTCCAATTGGGGTCTGATTCCAGGATGGATGGAAGAGGATGATTAAATCAGCCTTTCAAAAACATCGTTAAAAGTCCAAAATAGACATATTCACATCACAGAAGTGCCTTTCGGGCTGTTGATTTTACGACAAGCACCTCACGGTAATCAGGAGTCCCGGCACCACCAGCTGAAGCCAACTGTCGATATGGACGGAGTGCCTGGGAAGTGAAAGATGTGACGAGCCAAGGAGAAAAAGTTTGAAGGTTTGGGGATACAAACAAAAAGCGATGTTTGATACAGGATCCTGGAGAAAAAAGAAGTTGCTTATTTTTGGGGTAATGTCAATGTCTATCAGCCTATCAGTTTTTGGGATAAATGCTATATGATTTGGAACAAAAACGTGATTGGGGATTAGGGTGCAGATTTTTCCTCATCAATCCCTTCCAACAAAAAATCCCCCCACAGTCGTGGTCAACTGGAAATTCTCCAAGGCCCAAGCCACCACGAAGAAACCTCTGGTTTTTTTCTGATTCGGAGGCAAAGTGGAACAAACCCCCTTTGCCGTGATTTGAAGGTATCGCGCGTGAGTCATTGAAGCTTGAAGCTGAACGATCTGGTGATTGAACCACTGAGTTGTTCTCCAGGCCATGCTAGCAAAATTGGATCATCTTGTTTCATTTGACAATTGCAATGTGACAGTTGAAAAAAAAAACATTGAAACAAAAACGTGAAGATTCGCTGAGATTCCAACAAAACTTATCCAAGTGCACACAAAGTTCCAGAAAAGACCTTCGGGCCTAGCATTCAAGGCCCCAAGGCGCTGCAGGAATGATGAAAGTGTTGGCAAATAATGTGAAAAACCAACAAGAAGACCCTCAAACTTCAGCATTAAACATCAAAATAATTGGAAAACATGATGATGATGTCCAAGTTCAATTCATCGCCTCTTTTTTGGGGCGTCATCTTTCAGATTTCAGGTTAGCGTTTTGGAGGGGTGTACTGGTGTGATGTGGTTTGGAGGGACCTGCCTAGTTTCGGATTTGAGCATATTCAACATGTCATGTCTCGATTCTTTGTCATCACATTCAGTATTCCTAAAGAACCTGAGTAGATGGAGTGGATAGTTGCTTGTCCAGAATTACCCTCACCCACACACAAATGCACCTCCAAGGCCAAGTCAGAATTCGCTGTGAACACACCCAGCAGGCCAGTATCTGATCAGGACAGGTGGCATTGAAAAGACTTTACATGTCCATGTTTCTTGTTAAACTTAATGACTTCACAGTATGTTGAAATTCTGCCACTAGAATCAACTTCTATCCATAACTCACATGAAATTCAGCCCAAAAAGCATCTGGTTCCCTTCCAAGCCAGGCCTTGAACCTCAGTTTGCCAAGCATTTTGAAGTTCCACCAAGAGGCTGGGAAACGAAATTCCCACATCAGGTCGACTGACAGGACTCCCTTCGACATCATCCTCCACGAGGAGTTGAAAATGAGCCTCGCGATCCGATAAGCGAAGATGAAGGAGAACAAGTTTTTCAGGAGGGACCTGGGACCTGCTTTTTCAATAATAGTCAGACTGAATCGCAATATCAGCTCTGCTGAATTCCTAGTAACTCTATAAATCAACATGTACACAACAGACAGGGTGAAAAGGCACAAAGGGATGCCCAAGTAACACCATCTTAAACTCAAACTAGAACTGGAACTTGTACGTTAGTAAGTTAGCCCTGAATGTCTTCAGCCACCTTATGACCATGTGTATGCTGCACCCAAGTGCTTTCAAGTGCCCACACTCGAAGAGACCAAATTGAGGTTTTGTCAAGTGCCACCAAAAAGGTGGAAAAAAAGCAAGGAAAACCAGAAACTGAATCTCACTTCGAACATCTCTGAAATTGGCAACCCCCAAAAATTAACCTGGCCATCTTTTTCTTGATATTTCTGTCATTCTATCTGAGAAGTTCCTCATGGCTCAGGATCGTTCTCCCCGTCCTGTTGGAGCAAAGCTGCAATGAGCTGATGGCATTTACTGTCCCTCGGCCATGCTCACAGTGGATCTCAGGATTCCCCAAACAATACGAGTCATCCAATCATCCCCAAACAAAATTGATATACTCCCAAAAATATCAAGAACCAGGATTTCTATGGATTGTTTCCACCACAAATCTGAGCCTTGAAGACATCTGAGCCTTGATACCCGAAAGATTCCCCATGAGAGTAGATGAAATCTTCTGCCATCCCTCCAGGCCAATTTCGACCCCAAGTTCTAAGCGCTCTGGTAGTCTAACACAATGGAATATCCGCCATGCATAAAAATGTGTTTCTTGTGGAAAAGGTTGGGAATGCCGACATGTTGTATAGGTGAGCAGTAACCAAAACCATAGCCATTTACTTTATATATGTATATATATATATATATACACATGGATCATAGTTATACTACAGTTACTACCAAGTTAAATAGGGATTGTAAGATGCCATTACAAGGATCCCTATGAACCAGTCGAATTTCATCAGAGTTTTGAACGTTGCTCAGGTGTTCCTTCATCCAACAAAAAAGCTGCTGACTGAATTCCTCCCTGAGACTCCCAACTTGCACAAAGGACTGGGTCTGTGATTGGACTCGGGCTCCTGCAGTTTCAAATTAATCTCGACCAAGGAAAGGGCCAACAAAAGCCTGCTTGTGTTACGGTTTTTGCCCTTGGATGGGAAACATGAAACCTGTAGGAGCCCCTCTGGCACCAATGGAACCCCTTCAGAACCCCTTCCATCCGTTCAACCCTTCAATCTCCTCCTGTTTATTGGACCTGCTCCAGCTCAACAGCTCCGAAAAGCTGGGTGGGAGTCCGGCCTCTGGATAACTGCCCCAAAGAAAAACAAGATCTGGAAGCCCAAAAAAACATGGAGATCTGGAAAATGATGTTCTTATCCTTTTCAAATTGAACTGACTTTTTGAGTTCAAACACCTCACCCTTGCAGCTCCCATAGGACCTTTTCAGACCAAGAAACGCCAACTTTGGGCGCAGATAATGCGAACATGAGGACCGGCCTCAGAGGTGTCGTTGCATGAGGTCATGAAGTGGTTGTGAAGTCATGTCATGGCGCCAGGTCTGGAAAAACATCATGACTCGGTTCATCAGGCTGAGCCTCGCTCATGCTGACCTCCAACAATTCACGGGCTTTGTCTGCCAACGAAGCGATCTGGAGTCAGGGATGTGGGGATATCAGGATATCACACAACAAGTGCAATCTTAGTATCAGCACGTATTATATGAAAATGGAGAGTGAATGGGAGAGATCAAGCAATCCCTGCATGGAGATTTGGAAACAACCTCTAAACAAAGCATGCATACATGGGCAAAGGTGATGTATTTTCTGGGGTAAACAGCTCTCGTTGTCGTTGGCTTTCCAAGACTTTCGGCACTTCAAGCTTTCGCCATGGCACCTTCGCCTCACCCGTGGTTTCGTTTGACACCTTGGGCTGACAAGGGTGTCGTTGGCCTCAAACACACCTCAAACACCTCAGATTCTTTGGACCTTTCCAATGTTCACGGGCATCATCCTTTCAGACATCTGAGAAACATACGCTTTCAACTTTCAACAAAGCTTCTTTAGCTATGAATGAGGACCCAATTGTTTCTGGACAAATGATCCTATTTTAATTTCACCAACCCACAGAGACTGACCTTGCTTCCGACAAAGGAAAACATCTCACAGCTTCGAAAGCCACCAAGCTTCAGGGCTGTTTGTTGATAAAGACGCTCCAAATGCCGACACACCTGTCCAGTGATGGAAACTCCCTCCCAACTTCTTTTGACCACACACATCGAACCCGGGCGATGTGGAATAGAAAAAAGATATTTGGGGCATGTGAGCGAACATGAAGGTCTGTAAGACAAAGCCGAGTCCAAAGCAAGCAGTCGGAATTTTCTTTTTAATCGCAACTGGAGTGGGCGGTCTCTAGACTGCAATATGAGGCTGGCAATTCACACCGCCGTGCGGATCACGCCGCGGGAAGCACCGAGCACTAGCCATGTCAAGAGTCAGCATCTGCTATGAACCAGCCAAACGTGGCTACTCACGTCATGAGTCTTGAAAGAACTGTGCCGCTGATTGCTTTGACTATCCCATGGGGGTTTTGTTTGCAACTCAGTGGAGAACATCTGGAAAAATAGATGGGAAAGCACTAAGTCTGAGGGAACTTCACGTTGTAATTTTTCTTGACCAATACCTTTTCCATTTCTGGCAGCAAAAAGTTCTGCCCGTGCTTCACTGGGTCTGTTCCGGGCCATTGAATTTTTCCGCAGCCCTTGAGCTGAGTGATGCAAAGCCAATTACACCATGTCACAGGCAAATCAAACCAGGTTCAAAAAAATGGAACAAAAAAAAGAGTTCAAGACCTGTTGTAGCTGTGATTCTAGCTCTGTTTTTCAAATTGAAACTAGGGCATGCTTCCCTTTGTAGCTAGTTCTGTTGTTAGAGGTGTCTAGTTGTACTTACAGTACTTGCAGTTGTAGTGAATCTCTAATTTTTTGGAGTCACTGCAGAATTAACCATTCTGTGTGGGAATTTATGGATCCCAAGTTTAGGGGCATCCACAATAGTAGGAATACATCCCCAAAAGCAGGTTTGAAAGAAACATCCAAATCATCAAATCCAAAGGTCTTTTATAAGAAGGCACGGTGAGAACAGATTCTTCGATATCAGCACCGTCATGAAACAGGTTTGAAAGGCCTCAAGCGTTTTCTGGTGCCCCAGACTCATCTTTTAGGCCAAGGAATCTCTTTGAGCTAAGCCATCACGGTGGCCACATCACACGGTCCTGCCAGGAAAATCTGGGGTGTTTTGGTAGTCACCTCACAGACATGTGGGTTTTTCTGGTGCCTTGCAAAACTGAAAGCTACAAACCCATATTGGCCTGAGACCTCATGATTGCCTTCTTTTTTCGTAGCTTTGTAGCATCCACTTTTAGTGTCCAATGGTGTACGTGTGCCGCAGGTCTCGTGTGTTTTTGGGGTCTTGTCTGGGTACTACTCAAATTCTTGACCCACAAAATGAGTGATCATGAGACCAAAAGCAACCAGCCATGTGTGGTCCTAAACTCATATCTTAGTTTTGACAATTTCAGAAGCTAGATCTGATGGACCACATTCCCTAGATCCGAGGTCTTGTGTTCTGAAAATCTCTTGGAAAGGTCGATTTGAGTAGATCTCCTTGGATCTTGGGGCTGCCAATGCTGAGACTCTCTACGCTATTGAAACGAGCCGAATTTACATCTGTTTTGTCTCTTTGTGGGCATGAATTCTGCCACTACGCGTTTCCCACCTCGTAGATCAAGACAGCGTGCGAACCTGGTGGCCATCAAATAACGACCAGGACCACGAAGACCACAATCCCAACCACGACAACGACGACAACCACGCCAACGACGACCACCACCACCGTCAACGTCGTCACTGCAGTTGTTTGGAATGCAACTTGAGAAAGCTAAGGGTGAGGCAACCTGTGCAAAATTGTACAGGTTCCGTGTGAAGTGATCCTGCACGCACCAGTGGTTCTAGCACAAGCTCCCTTTCTTCGCGTTTCACCATGTTTTCCACTCGGTTGATGATGCAAAAAATTGGAAGCAGCTTTTTTCTTGGTTGCTTCTCCCCATCTGGTTTTGCAGTCTTAGCAGATGCATAGTGCCATTCACTGTATACGCACCCTGATGACAACTTTCAAGAGGCAAACTAGTAAGTGACCAGGACCAGGAATGGATGCGTCTGGGAGTTGCTGATTTGCTCTGTACTTTCATGTATACACGTTGTTCGTGCAAACGTCTCTAAGGTTAAAGCTTCAATCCTCAGACATCTTTGTTCAACGCGTCCAATGGGTCTAATGGCTCCTTGTTCTTGGTGTTCATGCTATTCTCCACACCTGCCATCAGATCCTGGCACACACTCTGCGAGGGCATCGCAAAGCATGGGTTCTACCATGCATGTTTCCCTACAAAATGTTGAGTTCAAAGTAATCATTATATTGAATCAAACAACTATATACAGCAATAGATTTTTTTCAGGAGGGACAAACATGCTGATTGGAGTATGGACCATTTAAAACACCGATCATTCAAATCATTAAAGCTTGTGTTGGCGACTCATCTGGACTATGAATCAAAGAAATGGAAGGAGTCTGAGTCAAAACAAGCACCCCAAATGTGCTAGTCAAAACTGGCGCACACCTGAGGAACTTGCCGCCTTTATTTTCGCCGTCACTGACCAACATTTTTTCCAAATTTGCGTCCGAAGATGTCCCTCTATTCCTCCCTACCACACGAAAGTCTGATCACAAGGCGGGCAGACGTCAAAGTAACTGCGTAGCTTCCCACGTTTTTCTTCGATCTGCTGATTGATCAATTGCTCCTGCCCACTTCCGGAAAGCAAGGGGTCCAAAGAGTGAGGCCATGGCAACCATTGAAGATCGATACGAGTACAAAACGAACGAAATGCCAGCCATGGCCTGTAGGAAATGGGGACACCCACAAAGGTTCACATCGGACAGTCTGCAACTTACTGCCTTTCAAAGTTGGTTTGTGTACCTTCCAAGATTCCAAAAAAAATCTGCAAGCAATTCATTCAAAGACTCTCAAGCTAATCTCCCACATCAAGGCCCTCCTTCAGCTGCAAGAAGTGCTGGTCATGAAGCAGAATCAGCCCCAACCTCTACAGAACTCAATCAGAAGTCAATTGCTTCCAATCCTTCCTCTTCAAAAACTGTGCCTTTTAGTCAAAAAAGGACTCAAAACCCATGATTCAATATGCTTCTGAATACTATCAGCAGTTCCCAAGATCCACTTGGCTTCGGATCTACCAGTTCTTGTCAAACACCAAACGCCTCTTGATTTGCTGCGGTTCACACTTCCAAAGCCCATACCATGAAACACCTCATAGTTCTACTTGGATTAGCCTTACCAAGCAAGACACACCTCCCTTGCTGAGCATCCGTGCAATGGTCTGCTGATAGACCACATCGAGCTGAATTCACCTGGCCAAGAGTGTCATCAGCAGCAGCTTATGCACTGTGGTCATAAAAACGATAATTTCACCTCAATTTGGTTGCCACAGGGCCGTATCGTTGATCTTGAAGAAATGAGAAAACATGAGGCAAGGAAAAAAGCTGTCGGATGGCCTGTCATCACCAGCTGAAACATCAGGTGAAGGATCTTTTGCAAGCATTGAGGTGCCTGTGGGAACACATCAATCAGTATCCAACTGTCACTATCTTCCGAAATGGATGCAGAATCCCATTTGTCCCAACAATTTCAAACTTTTTTTACAAAACGGAACCCAGTCTACCACTTGCAGCACCCGCAGCAGTGCCTCCTGCAAGAAACGTCGAACGCGGTCCTGAAAAAACAAACAGCCACCAGCAGGAGAGTATTCTCTGATCTGGTCCATGAGGTGTATCACTTTTTGGGGATGCACGATGCTACGAGAACGATCTTGGATGACATTGATTTGATTGACATTTGGCATTTCTTAATAGAGCATGATTCGAGCATGATCTATTTTGACTTAAATACATTGCAACTTGCTGTTGACACGGATGTGACTTCTCAACACATCTCTTGCACGTCAATATGCCCCAGCCTGCTCAGGGGTAGTCTTCCCCGTCAGTTGCGAGTGAAAGTACGAGATCACATTGTCCACAACAGCACAGCTCTGCATTTGCACTCCCGTCTCGAACGACAAGAGACCTGCAACTCATGGAAGACAAGGAAACACGCACCCCCTCGGCTATTTCAGCAGAGTGTCTGCTGGAAAATGAATGGAATGACGTCCAAAAGACCGTGCGTAGAACTGTGTGTAGAGGTATTAGAGATACTGTAAGAGAAACACAGAAGCTTGCTTATGCATGGAACCTTCACCAAGGTCGCATTTTCGGGGAAACAAAGTTGATGTTCCCCCTCCCACTGAAAACCGCCCACCGGTCGCCTTCTTCCACGCTTTGCATCAAGGATGTAAGCATGGAAGGATCCAGTTCCATCACCTCAAGCTTTGAAGGTTACGAATAGGTGATTAGGTCAGGATGCCCATCCGGTGGAGCTTCTACCAACTGGTCAAGAATTAATCAGAGATTTTCCCAACACATCAGTTATTGAGACCATAGAGTTTGGTGGACACAATCCTGCGCCAGGGTGGTGAATTATAGTGTTTTGAGTTTTGACCCCAACTGATGAGCCAGTCTTGGTCCATCAACAGCGGCACATCAAAGGATCCCCCACCTTTGGCATGTGACCACGAGTGGCAAGCCTCGCCACAAGGAAACGAACCCAACAAAATGCCGTCATGAAACTTTGGTTAGATTGCTTTGAAACAATATTGCCATGAACACCCAAAGTCCGACGCGTTCAAGAAGCCACACGAAAGCTTGTATCATCTTCTATCTTTCACTCCCAAAAACACTGCAATCGAGCAATACCATCCTCGATACCAAACTTCCCACCCAAATCATCCCAAATCGGCCAAGAGACTCCACGAAGTAATAGTAGGGTTTCAGAGCTTTGAGGTAGGCATTGAGTTCCTGGAGCAGCATCTTATGGGTTTTCCCTGCATGTTTTCAGGTGAAGTGCAGCCACAACAAAGCACCCAATAGCAGTCATCTTATGCAAAAATAATCCACAGTTTAGGGATGCTTGTTGGAGACTCTTAATTTCAATAAGACAAATTCCCCAATGCTATGGTATCTGGTATCAGCTCTTGGACAAACCATAAAAGTATGCGGCAGATATGAGATCAATCAGCTACCTCTGCGCTCTCACAAAACATGAAAACTGAAGGATGTCGACAGGCTCTCCACTCCTGCAATGGAATGGCCAAGCCTTGGCAAGTGACAACTACACATCCGAACTACGTCGACTCAGAGTCACCAAAACAGTACTTCTCTTGGTGACGAAGCCCACAACCACAACGACAACCACAACAAACAACAAACAAAAAACAACAAACAAACAACCAACGACCAACAACCAACGACCAAGAAAACAACAACAAAAAACAACCACGACGACAACAACAACAACAACAACAACAACAACAACAACAACAACAACAACAACAACAACAACAACAACAACAACAACAACAACAACAACAACAACAACAACTGTACAAGAATAGCAAGAACAAGCAGAGGTGCGCCCAGTTGCAGCATCACAATGCATGCCACAAAAAAATGGGGTGCCAAAAAACGGAACGGCAAAGCACAGACTGAGGCAGCTGCACATGCGCAAGGCCAAAGCCATGGAATTTGAAAGCGAGTTATCCTGGGTTGCTCATGTGGGTTCATGGCACAGGTACAGGAGAAGTTGTTGATTTGTAGGGCTTTGGTGGCTTCGCGAATGATCAGGATTCCAGTTTCTCAAATGTCAGTTGAGTAGTGACCAACAAGTTGCAAGCTCTTCACGCCAAAATGTTAAATCTACAATCCTGTTCAAAGAGCCCAGCTCTTTATAAACTGCAAAGTGAATTTGTGTTTTTATGAGCCACCATCAATCAAGTTTCCTGAAGAAGTGGTTGCCGACAAATGAAATGACACTTCCTTGAGGAACTGACGCTGTAGAGCTCGAAGACCCCAAAGTTGGTATAGTTCCTTAGTGGTCGATCCAAGGCCGGCCTTCAAGAAGCAGAGCTCAAATGGAGCTTGGAGTTCGCTTCATTGGGCCGTGGGCTCTTGAAAACTGGATCCCCAGAAGGCAAATCAGGTGTTCCAAAGAGGGTCAGTCTCCAACATTCACGGGCCCCTTTTGGCCAAGAAGCCCATGCAATGCATGCGAAAACATATCCAAGCCTCAGTTTTGGTGGTCAGGTGAAAACAAATGGCAGAAGTGCTCGTGATTTTTCAGTTGTATCTTTTGAGAACTTCAGCATTCAAGCCAAGTGCGGTTGGTATTGAATCAGAAAGAACTTCAGAAAACATGAATCAAAGGCCACAAACTTGGCACACACTTTGGTACCCCCACAAACCCCAATACCTTTGTACTTCTCCACATAGACGTCACGAAACCTTGGCCCCCAAAGCTTCACCCATCTGGGATTCACATGGCAGGGAGGCACAGTATCTTCCAAGTGGAGACATCTTAAGGTTTCATGACAGGGTGAAACCTTTGATCCTATGGCGCTTGAGGGCAGCGGATCGCTACCGGACAGTCGTCACGTTTGGGCCGCCCTGACTGCGTCCGCTGTAGGATGCGGGTACCGTAGGTCACTAAGATCGTTGAAGCTTCTCTGAAGAGAAGAATGCCTGAACCACACTGAAAAGTACTGATTTGCGTGGCTAAGTGCGGCCGACTTCAGATATCCATCTAAATATACGTAGGTACAAGCAGATACCAGGGGTATTGCTTGTTAATCATCCCTACCATAGATTAGGGAGATTCTTCCAAAAAATACCTCTATAGTCCAATACATACTGACTGATTATGAGTTATGACATTCCCTTTCCCAACTAGCAGCATAAAGGGAGTATCTGGTAATGGTGTTGCTTATTTTTAGCCTAAGTCATCCCAAGGTATGTTGGTTCAACATGACTCTGCAAAGCCGGAAAGCGTGTGAATGTCTCAACCTTATTGGACATGATGTTACATCATTGAAAAGTGCCAACCTATCAACCAAACAAAAAATGAGAACTTCCAATACTCATTCAAATCAAGTTCCCTTCACAAACCTTCCCCATCTCAGCACATCCCGCACTGGAGACCCCCGACCATTGGGTGATGACTGATCAAAAGTGATGCGCTGTGCCTACAGGTGATGCATTCAACCTGTGGAAATTATAAATCTGGTCGCATTGGTGGGTTCTATCATGGCGTCATGTTCCAACCATTTCCAACTACAACGTTGCATTCTTCTTCTCATCATCGTTTCAATGGTGGAATAATCCCATAAACCAAAAAAGGCCTCTGCCTGCTGTAAATCGGATGAAACTTGATGAAACCATCACCAAAAAAAACTACAAGTCATAAATTGGCTTGCGACCCAAGGGAGAATCTTGATGGTGGCCCCAAGGATATCAGCACAGATTCACAGTTGCGGATGATGGACCATTGCGATGGTCATCGTTCCAAGCAGCACTCCGCGCACCTTGTTGTGAACAAATTCCGCCATAAACTTCAGTAAAGGTGTTGTCACCTGCGCAGTCGCCGCTGGTCACCAAAAATACATTCTGCTCAAATGTCCCATCCAGGGCAATGCTTGCTAAGTATATTGGGGCTAGAACCTGGCTGACCTTTTACCAACGTTTTGGGACGTTCCAGTGGTACCCGTTTGTCTCACAAAATGCACATTGATTGTCAATCAAGTTCATTATTCAACATGTTCAAAACATCCAAAGATATTCACCCGCATGTTTATCTGAAGATCAAGGAGGTGCCAACACAAATTATACCACAAAGTTTTGATTGGTCAAAGCACCCATCAGGACCTCAGGGTCATCCCACCACGCATCCAGAGCTCGAGAAAAGAGGTTCACCTCAATCCAAGTTGATTTCTGCATTGAAGGCGGACACAAAAAAACATACAAAAGAAATACGAATCCTTACTGTTTGAACACATGAAGCCACTTGAAAAGTTGTGCGCAAATACCTTACAGATCCTCTGTAAACTGCTTTTGGACAAAATCGCCTTTTGACACCCGGAAAAAAGGGTAAGGCAACTCGCATCAAAGCATCACAGCGGCTGGGAAACCCGCACCCGATTGGCAGAGGGATTTTTTGGGTTGTCCACCAGCCAATCAAAAAGCATGGAATAGGGCCTCAACACAGTTGGACTACAACCCACCATCTTTGGCATGGAGCTTTGCTGATACACCTGGATTAAAAATCCAAACACGCATTAGGAATACAAGTGAATTAGAGTGTCTCTTTTGGGAGAAAAGAAACAATATGATGTTTACCATAGCAAGTTCACAAGTTCACAAGTTCCCGACATCACAGTGGTTTCCTCAAACCCCAATACCTAGTTCCCAATCCCACAATGATGGGTTTTCCTCCATCAGAAAGGAATCTGAGCTTGATCTCTTTCCAAAAAAGCTCTCACAGAGGTTCCCAGAGGCTCCCGGCTCGCAACTTGTGCAGGCCAAACCTGAAGTTTTGACGACTTGGCCGACGAAGAAATCTTCAGCCCTCGCCCCACTCAGGCGCCACACCAATGCCACGCAAATCCCTGCAGAGGCCAATCAATGCAGGCTTGATGTGATCCTGTCATCTCGCAACCAAAAAAACACGACGCCACCGGGGATGGCTTCACGCAATTGGCAATTTCTTGACTGGAATCACCAGTGAACATTCCTTCCATTTTCCCTAGACTTTCAGCTTTGAGAACTGATCATACTGATCATGATTTTGTCCAAATAAAGAAAGACACCTGCTGAACCACCCAGGGGAGTGCCAGTGCGCCTGCCGTAGCAGCTGCGGATTCTGGCAGCTCTGCTGCCAAAGCTGAGTGAGAATTAGTCCTGCATCCAGAGGCACGTCAGTGTCAGGATGGGCAAAGAAAAATGCAAAATCAAAATCTGAAGTGTTCCTGAAAAATCAAACATTTGTTTATAAATGTTTATTATCATATGTACATCCAATATTCCTACTAGTATGAATAATTTTCGTAATTTCATAGACAATCGAATTCTGAATTCACCTCTGTCCCTTCGGACGGCTCCGGCCTTGTGGTTCCATGAACTTTTCAAAAGCCTCGATTCTCGATGCATGATGCTTCGGATATCAAAAGTGATAATTGCCTTTGCATATACATGTACCTGTACCATACTATACCACAGACTTCAAGACATACAGATAAAAAGGCACAAATCACCAAAATTCCGTGTTGGATCAGCATCGAATTTGGTGCCCACATGTGCCCACAGGCCCACCTCTTTGTTGTCTCTGATGTCCATGAAAAGCAACTTTCCCAGAGTGTGATAGTACATGGTTCTGTACCTGCTGCGGTTTGTTGGTGCAATTTGAGCGTTTCCGCTGAAGTTTATCTTCACCAATCATAGCAAGAACGCAGAGGGTGGCGTTCACAGATACCGGAATCGTGAAATTGTCAACACTTCCGTCCACCCAATTTGGCCGTTCCCTGCGCACTTCCCATACTGGAGACTGAAGGTCCTTGGCGTTGCCGACTTGCAATATGTTGTCTTGCTTACCGAAGGTGTTGCACACAAATTCAAAAAAAATAACGAAGACCAAGGGTCAAAAAACCAAATTCGGGCGACGCATGATTGCTGAGGATATACCTGAATACAAATTCCCACGTCTGATGGCTGCCACCTGTCGAGTTTTTGATAAGACTTCGACTGCACCATGTCACAACATTTCAATGATGAATGCCACCACACGTTTTCGGCATCCATGATTTTTGCATTTGGAGGGCACTTGACCATTTCGTTTTTCAGCAACAGTCGCCCACACACAATCAAATGTGGCGATCTGTCCGAAGTGTGAACCTACAACAGTCGCGGCGGTGATGGGAGACCGTTGGAAATGGAGGTCAACTATGGCATCGCGTGGGTCCGGATGCCAGGCCATACTGTACAGTGATAACCTCACCATGTTTGGATTGTGAATTCGCAATCTTTAATTGGCATGATTGTTGGTCAAACACGATGTGGCCACCCAACCCATCAACAAGGAAAGTTTCTTTGGACACATAAAACCATAAAATCATCCGAATCGAAACAAGGGATGCCTTCTGATTCAGCTGGGCACCAATACTTCTGAAAGCTCCACACATCCCATTCAAACTCAAACACAGGATGTTTCAAGAGACAGCAAATGTCCAAACTTAAGGAGGATAAGGTAAGGATTTTACATCAGCGGCAACGAACTATCTTCGTCAATCGCGATTGCGCCACAAAGTGCTGAAAAGGTTTTTCCTCAAGCTTTGCACCAAGCCAACTGTCTTCCCAGCTAAGACTCCGAGCGATGTTGATCCCTGCCGCCAACTCGTGGAAAAGCGCCTACACATGCTTTCAAGCTCAGAGGTGGCCATCCAACCCTTCAACACAATTGGCCCAAGCCCAGATTAGGGGATCGAGGACCAACGCAGAGCAGAACGAACCCATGAAGGCGAACCTCCCTTTTTGGCTGCTGGCCGGCTAGCACACTGTCGTTTTCGAACGACGCTGCCGCATGCTTGCTCGAAAGGAACGCTCGCATAGAACCCCGCCCGTGCCACTCATGCCTTTCCCGATCCGGTGGCCATGGATTGTGCGACGTCATGCTGAGTGTTTTGCTGCGCTTGCAAAGAAAAACGGTGCTTTCTCCGGCGTCTCCCGCCTGGACTGGGATTGACCCAAAACTTGCATGGTTTGACATGTTAGTGTCGGTGGAGGTGGCACCAAGAAATTTGGTAAAATCCAACTTTGAGACAACCTTGTCCAAACAAATGCCCCAACACACCAACTAGACCATTCAGTCACGGATACACGTTTATTTGCTTGCAGCATGCTGAAACCTAGTGCACGGGTTGCTAGATCCAACATCCTGAACCGATCCCGCTGTTTATTCCATGTGCATCATGGACTGTCCATTTTGCTGCGTACAAATCAAAAACCCAGCCAAAAGTGGCAGAATCACATCGGTGGTGAGGAAGGTATACACATTACAAACATGGGGCGTAGGCCCTTCGGCGTAGGCTCTGCATTTGGTTGTTCTTTTTAGACCCTTTTTGATTTTGAATTGGCCTTAGAAAATTGAAATCTGAATTTCTTCTGGATTTGTATCATGTTTTTGTTTCAAAAATTGTAGAAAAAAGATTGCCCGGGGTTAATCTTGTAGTGGCTTGGGGTAGCTGAAGATCACTCGTTGTGACTCGCAATATCTCGTGCTTATAAATATGATGACACATCATCATAAGATATACTATATCGAATGTTTCCAAAGCATTCCAAAGCGATGCAGCCACTACCACACAACCATACACAATCATACAAATGTTCAACATTTTTCAACAATAATCTGATATAAAAAAAAGCATACATCTGGTTACCTGCCTCCCTCTTCTACAGAATAAAACCCTAGGAACAGCAATCTGGCTGGCCCTTTACAAAATTGATACCCAAGCAAAAAATCCTCCCATTACAAAATTGAAATCCTGCCAGTACAAAATTGAAACCTCAGAGATCCTAGAATTTGAAGAGAAAAGTCACCAATAATGCATTTACAAGTTTTAGTGAGATTTTGATTTTGTAAGGCCCTAAAATCTGGTTGGGTTTCATTTTAGGTCCTCAAACGCGAGCTCAAGCTCGCCTATTTTGTAGAGAAAATGGTCAGGGGGTTCTGAACGGATTGCAGGGTCAAACTAGCGGTACCATGTCGGGTTGCCAGATCTAACGCAAATGCACGGTGAAACTAGCACCCCAGGATAAGGTGGAAAGTTATCCCGGGGCCAACATCAAATAAGATCCCCCTTCCAAGTCCATGGGTTACCCATGATCATTGAAGCACCCACATTACCTACAAACCACATCTCCACAGTATGTCTTAGAATTTCTTCGGGGTCTGCCCTTGATTCTGGAGAGGGGAGGGGTATGCTCCCACATCATGCAAATCCAGGGGAATCTAAGCGGTATATCTTTGCTCCCCATCTAGCTACCCATAGAGTGCAAGTATTTTCAAGTTATCTGTGAACACGTTTCACACTGTGCATGTATATGTGCAACATCATGCAACCTCATGAAAGACACTCACCTACTTTTGCTGTGCGAAATATGATGTTGCCATACGATACAGTAAGAGACCCAGAGAGAGAGAGAGAGAGACAGAGAGAGAGAGAGAGAGAGAGAGAGCCGGGGGCGACGCAACTCAACGCAAGGTAAAGCAATGCAAGGTTGCGCAACACAAGGTTACGCAACGCTGCAACCGGGCACAACAAACAAAAATAAAACCCCACACAGTGATGTGGGGCATAAACAAAACTAGTAAATGTTAATGCTCGCCACCTACCACTCTGCTCGCAGTTCTCACCCAACATTCTTTCAACACAGTGGTCACAGGGCCTTTTTTGGAGGTATATATAATCTTAGGTGTTTGATGTAATTTTGCTTCCCAAAACAAATAACCCCAAAGAATACCCCGACAGCAACGACATGATGGATCGTTTTCTGCGGACTGGATTTGTACGGGTGAGACGTGTCAACAATTCACGCGGCTTTCACCCCAGCACAGTGGGCGGATCCCTCCAAAGAACCTTTATGAAGCAACAGCCATTTGCCCAAAAAACCGCAGGAGAGTGTGAGACCAATGTACAGAACTGTTTGGGGAACACTCCAAAGAACCTTTTGGGAGGCGAAAGCCATTTGCTGCAAAGAACCCCCGAGAACAAACCTGTCATTTTGCCCCAAGACCTTTACTATGGCTGAAGACCCCAAAGCTAACGCTGTTGAGAAAAATGCAAAAAAGAGTAGAGGCGCTGAGAGACAAGTTTAAAGAAGTGATGAGGGAACCTTCCACAGAACCTTTTGGCACCCCAAACGAATGAGAACCAGAGACACCACGAAACTTGAAGAACCTTGGTGCACCCTTGCTGCACCCTTGCTGGAACCTTGGCAGAACCTCGGTGCAACCTTGGTGGAACCTTCCATTGAACCTTTTGGCAGCCCAAGAGGAACTTGCCCAGAAGACCAGAGACACCACGAAACTTGCGCAACCTTGGTGGAACCTTGGCAGAATCTTGGTGGAACCTTCAGCGGAACCTTTTGGCTGCCCAAGACGGATCTGCCCCACAGAACCATAGAGAGTCCGAAACCAATTCTTCCCCGAAACCTTTACTATGGCTGAAGACCCCAAAGCTATTGCTGTTGGCGAATGACATGCGAAAAGGCACCAGTGTCTTCTTGACCACCGACTCGATCTGGTAGCGTTGCTGGAGGTTGTTGCCTTAGGTCATAGGGGCAGCAAGTCCATGGTGAGTGTGTGAATCTAAATCAGAAAATCTAAAAATCCCAATAGATTTAGACTATTGGCAGATTTACATCTTAGTTTTGTTGCATCTCTTTCCCGGGAAACATCAGTTCTTCCCTGTCCAACAGTCAGCTGTCGTCTCGCTTGTGTCTAGTCTTGGTTCAACGAAGCTTCTAAGGTCCAAGCCAATCTTGTTGATGAGCAAGCCCAGAACCTTCAAGATCAAATAATGAGAAGTTTGCAGGAGTGGCAAGACATCTACAACATTCACCCTGGTGTGCATGAATCAAAAAAAAGAAAAGTACATCAACTACTGATGACATTTCCATCTGAGATAGATAAACTGATAATGCCCTTGGCAGGAGAATTGGCTCGGTGCCACGGCTTGCTGCCCAGGTGCCGCGTTTTCATCTTCCAAACCCAGAACTGTGGCCAGGCGTTCATTCACCTGCCATTCGCATGAGGTGTGATGGAAAGAGTGTATCCCAAATCTCCCTTGTGCAAATTGAGGCCTGCTGCTGCACCACCTGCTTGGCATGTTCGCCAATGTATAGCTTGCGAAACTGCTCCAAGAAGTACAAGTACCTGAGAAAACGATGGAACGTCATGGGATCATCTGTGCTGCATGATAATTACAAGGAAATCTGATGACTTCGTATCAACTTCAACCATCAGTCCCGGATCCATGGTGAGTCTTGCAAAATTCAGCCTCCTAGAAGTACAGTGAAGAAGGAGCCGTCCAGAGCCATTCATTTGCAGCAGGCCGTCATGAATCACTCTGCACTTGAATCTGGAAGCTGAAAACAAAACCTTTAAAAGAGGAGATACTGAACTTGGACTTGGACATCATATTCAGCTTCGCTTTAGAGGTGTAAGTTACCAATCTTACATGAACCACAAATCAGTTGTCTCTGGCGCACGCGATCTCCAAACCTTCACATGTTTGCTTTTGCTGGACCTGCAACACTAGCCCATATCCGCCACGGCGGTGGAGATGTTGCATGATCGGAGTCAAAGATTGGAAATACACTCAGCCGTGTTCAAATCGAATCTGCAAATGATTCAGTATCAAAAGTTAGAACAGTCTCAAGACATGATGATGGATGGATGAATTGGGGCTGATACTGGACATTTTGTGTGAGTAGGAATTGCCAGGTCCAAGCTTCCGATTCACCCTTTGTAAACTCTACAAACAATCCACCCTTTCCAACCAAAACAAAGGAATCCCCCAGAGTTCCATGTTGGAATCCCTCCGGCCGTCAAGTTGACCAAGCGGAAGATGCGACCGGCCAACTCACCTGCATTTGAAATCCATGAAAATTGCAGGAGGACAATCAGCTTTCTGAGAAAAAAAGTGCATAAGACTTAAATCAAAACTCTCTTCCATCGAATGCAAATGAAGAATCATGATTTAAATAGAAAGCACGACTATTTGACGCCTGCATCTTGTACCCCTATCCAACACGCTCTCACTGACCCGCCAGCATTCAGGTGACATCGGTTCTGTGGCGCACCGTTCACCACGTGCGTCGGCGCGCAGTCCGTATCGGTCCGATTCGCCTGTCAGCATAAATGTCAGAATACCAAGATGCTACTGTTTCTTCTCGAAAGGTCCAAGACTTCCATACAGTTCCAAACCGGTCCGGAAATTGAAATTTCAAATTTCCCTTTCAGAGTCTTTCAGAGTCTCTCGATGATCTTCTAAGTTCGCGCATTGTCCTCTTCAGTGTACTACACGCAAACAGCTACATTCACCTTGGCAGAAGCGTGTCCACCCACCAAGGCACCCATCATGTAGACCAGCCACCTTGGTCGCTGTAACTATTCACAGTCAGACAGTCAGATCTGTCTCCAAAAACATGTTTGAAGCCTCCAAGCTTCTTCTTGGATCCGCACGTCATCTTCTTCTCAAAGACTTGCTGAGGGATCAAGTTTTGCTGTCCCAGCCTGAATGGATTGCCGAGCCAACATGGCATTTGACATAGGTCCAAGTGCAATGATGAATCTCCAAATCAGCTTCATTATGAAAAATTTCAACGACATCTTTCGCAGCAAGTTTTCTGGTATAATGTATCTTATTGCCATTGCATCACCAGCATCCAAAGAGTCATGAGATAATATTCTTCGTCGTCGCCTGGATGTTTCTTCAAAGTGCTTCATGATGTGTTGGGCAGTGTCCTGGACTCAGACATAAACACAGGGGGGCCGATGCTTCTGTTTGACAGTGGAAGTTTCACTCATATGCTTGGAAAAGTTTGAGATGGGATCAGTCTGGGAACAAACCTTAACTGTCCGGGATTTTCACTAGTCGCACTGTAGTCTTTCCACCTGGCAGACCGAACTTCGATCTGTCAACCCTTTGAGACTTCAATCCTGAGTATCTACTTCAACAAGCATACCAAAAGCAGGGAGAAGCCATGCATTAATTTATCCTTTAAGGTGTCTGTGTGTTTACAAGGTTTATACCAAAGTGTCTATTGACTTCAGATATTGGAGGTATCAAATCTCAACTTCAAACTGGTCAACCCACGTCCTGATATCTACATCGCCCCAAGTTCGACAACACTTCCAGCTGTTCAGCCCTCAGCACCTGCCACTGGTTGGCGCTCTGGGCAAGTGACTTGGATGTTCTTGTTTGATCCAGCAGCCAACATCTAGAAGACACCGCATGCATATACTATCAGTATGCAGCTGTAGCTATGAATGTATATCATCATACACATGTATATATTATGAACATACAAGTGGATCCAGATCTGAATGTTGAATGTTTCTTTGTCCGTGCCAGTGATTTTTCCAACAAAATGTCTCCGCTGCCTGCCAAATAAGTGTCCTCGTCTTCCTATGAATACAAATATCTCATCATTTTAGATACATGTATATTCACTATCATGTATATATGACCATATACGGTATTGTTTTTTGATGCTTTAAGAAAAACCACCAGGATCCAACATCGGACCGGAGCTGTTTCGGATCACCGGATCACCTCATCCTCCAAAGGATCATCCCAATCGTTGCACGCACTGGGATCTGCTGATGCCTCACCCCCCCAGCAGGTGCCGCCGATGTCTGTCTCAAATCTTTTAAGAAATACGACCGACTAGTGTCTTGTTGTACAAGTCTATAACTCCATTGAATCTAAAAGCACTGGAATGACACTTGTTGTACAAATGTTCATTTTTCACATTCAGATAGCCATGTACATGCAACGGCACCACCGCAGATGTTCCAGATCCCTGATGTTCCATCAACTGCTATCCTCAACATCCTGCCCTCACAGATGTCCAACCTCCGCCATAAAGAGCCTGGACTCGACATATGCCACAGTCACCTGTTGGCCGATGCGGCGAGTCCCAATGATAGCGGGCCTCATGTCTGTGTCATGAACCTTTGTGAATGAAAGATTTTTGCTGCTGTTGCTGTCGCTGTTGCTGTTGCTGTAGCTGTTGCTGTCGTTGTCGTTGTCGTTGTCATTGTCGCTGTCGTTGTCGTGGTCGTTGTCGTTGTCGTTGTTGTTGTTGCTGCTGCTGCTGTTGTTGTCGTCGTCGTTGTTGTTGTCGTCGTCGTCGTCGTTGTTGTTGTCGATATGTGTGGCTTGCATCCATTGAAGTTGCCATCAATATTATTGCAAGACACCCCACGGGATTGTTGTCGTTCACAAATTTTCTATTTGGTCTTCTTGCCCTTGTCCCTGCAGCATTTTGGAGACAAGCTAATTTCACAATTTCACGTTATAGCACGTTTCATAACGTTTCATAAAGTTGGACCTAAGGTGGGCCCACCTGCTGGATGAAACTCTCCAAGGCTTTCGGTGCTTTGTCCTGATTCAACTTTTAAAGGTGAAGAAACAAGTCGCATCAAGTCGTGAAAGGATCACATGATACAACTTGGATCCATTCACACGAAAAAAGCTTCAAACCACACAACCCAAAGGTCCAAAGGTCCAAAGTTTTTTGATTTTTGTTTTTGTATACAACTCCACACAACCCAAAACATTCACCTTCTGTCTCCGGCCCCCAACTCGCCTGCAGCAGAATGACCGGGCTCACCATGGCAGCCCAGAAGCCCAATAAATAATGTTTCGAGTTGGGCATTACTTCCCATCTCCTCAAACTATCCATAGTAAAGCCATAGACTTGCTCGATCCAAGCTTGAAACCTCAATGTTGGGATGTGATTTTTAGAAAAGTGGCCTTTGAGGAGAAATTTTGGGAAGGATTTGTTGCCTCTCTCTATGGATGTTTCGGAATGAAACGAGCTGTTCATTTATGGGAAAGCTTGCCAATATCGCCAACTTTTAAGGACATTCTCCTTGGAATTCTAATCAATCTCATGACTCATTCATTGTTCGGCCAGAAACTGCTTGGGCTCCCGGCTGTTCATTTGCACACAGCTCGTTCAACTGGTGAGTTGCCTCCAGTCCAGTCTGCTCCTTTCCTCTCTCTGTCTCTCTCTTGCAAGGAATGAACAAAGTTTGTCTCTCTTGGCCTTTCAAAAGAAAAAAATCTTCTGGAGAAGTGGATTTTTGTGGTTGGCATGGTGTCCCAGTTCTTTTTTTTCCTGACCCCAAAAGAAACAAATTTTGCCGGTGCACATTGATCTTCCCCAGCAAACGGCACAGCTCGTGGTAGCAGCCGTGGTCCTCAAAGTGCTTCGAGCATATAAGGGCTTGTCTGCTCCACTTGCAGATGCCATGGAAATTTAAATCAATCAGAGTCGAGAAAGGCTTGCAAAGATCAAACTGCGTGTTTGCAAAAAAGTATCTATAGAATAGCTTGGTCTTTGTCTCGTCATTTGGAAAAGTGACCAATCTGTGTGTAATATATCGAGAGAGAGAGAGAGAGATACACCTCTAAGGCGCACAATGCAAAGGGACTGCTTCTCACTTGTTTGGACCACCACAACTTCCCATGCCTGCAAGCCCATCTTGGAAGCCAGGATAGCCGTAGTGCCCTGGTGAATTTTCTGATGAACTGGTCTGTATTCAAAAACTCTTAGTTTGGAATTGGTCGGCGTAGATGCAGTTCTCGCCGACTCAAGGTGGCCAATAATTGGGTTTTCGAGAGGATGATGCAAAGGATGATCCCTGCATTCCAACCAAACCTGCTTGTTGCTACATCTTTTCTATCCATGACCCCAAACCTAGGACACATCTTCCTCGAAGCATTTCCTCCTTCACGTCGCACCTGCATCATGCTGGCCAACAGCCGGGTCCGATCCTCCTCCTAGGGCAACGCAATGTATGCCAGCTATAGTTTGGATCAAATCGAATCAGTTTTTGTTCTGCAATCACCAAAACGTCTCAAAATCTGCGGACTTCCCCTGAGATCAACTTCCAAAACTAGAGTCTGGATCTCTACAAGGTCGAGTTTCAGCTGGGGTGGCTAGACTTTCCCGGGTCAATCGGAATTCAAATATCTCTACGACAAGCTCCAAAACACGACAAAATTACCGCCACTCCTTCTGGAAAAAAGATCTTCTCAAGGCTGCCAGCAGCACCAAGAACTGCCTAAACAAACAGGCCCATAGCTTTCATGGTAGCACTCATGCACATAAATTGACATAAGTATCGAACACTCCATACAGTAAATGTCACCATATGTATGAATGGCTGCGACCACAAAAAAAAATCCGAGACAGATCAAAAAAGTAAAAGACCTACTGGCTGCCACTTCGTAAGTAAATTTGAGTGCACAATCCCCGGCATCATACAACTCAGGTCAGTGCAAGCAGAATTGAGCACACTCCGTCCATTGGTACGTACAGCTCCTGGTTAGCCCGACTGACCACAAACGCGGCCTAACAATGCTTTCCCCCAACTCAAGTCCATCTGTCCATGTGTCCATCTTTGGCCTCTGCCTTTGCATATTCACTGGAGAAGGTGGCCAGTATTCTCGCAAATTGTTTTAATCACAAGCACGGGCCAACCCTGAAGCTAGGAATCTCTTGGAACATTAGGGCGTCAGCAGGATTCAAGTGGCTGATGGTTTGTCTGAAAAAATAGTTTCTTCAGGTTTCACGTTCCAGCCGCTTTCCAGGGGTGTATCAAATGTATCCCCTTTGCAACAAAACAAACACTTGATGCACAAGTGCCTGCGTTCGCTCCATATTTCGCATTGACACTTTTTGACCGGAACGCGTCTGGCAGCAGTTTCGGCGGAGCGCCCTTCTTAGGCATTCACTGTTCTTAGCTCTTCATCATCTTCAATGACAAAGACCTCTCCAGCCTTGGGTCAAGGGCGCCGCTCTCGACGATCCATCTTTCCTATTCGGGAGTTCTTTTCCATTCATTTGTCCTTTGCCTCCGTTCCTCTTTAATTGTTCCTCTTTCCGGGTTCCTTTTCTTTTCAATTTTTTCATTGGCCTTCAAGAAGTGCTTCAGTCCAGGAGAACTAAAAACCAAACATCTCAACTGAATGCTTCAACAAGTGGGGTTTGCATGTTTTCATCATCCTAATGATAAATCCTCTATGAATGGCTACAGTCACTAATTACTTTCCAAACGGTCACACTGGGGTGATTCAGTGATGCACGTTTCCCATGCAAATTTCACCCCCTGACATCATTCAACGCTTCAAAATGTGAGAATCTGACCCAGGTTGAAGGTCACTGGGCAAAGAAAACAAATTCAAGTAATAAAGATGAATAAGGGTTGTTGGACTTCAAGATTTCATGAGAAATGTTGAAATAAGCAATGCGGGTTGTTGATTCCCTATACCACAGGGAATATATAAGATCATCACTATAACTTCGCCAGCTGCAGTTATAAAGTCTTAGTCTTGTATCATACCTAAATTGTTATCCAATCTTTGCTGTTCAGTACTCCATCCACATAAAATTTCTTATTCATGAAATCTAGGGTTTTGAAGTTTTCCTCTGAATGGACTCTCTACAACAGAAAGCTGTTTAACAAAATGGATCATGAACTGCAAAATCATCAAAACCCAAATTGAGACACAGTTCTCCAAACTAGCGATGCATTTCTTACAGATCTATGTCTATATGTCATTAAACCAAATCGTGCCCGAACTTCCGGAAACATCCGGAATTACATGTCACACTGCTTCTTACCTTCAGAGCTTCTGAAACCGTTGCACGAACAAACAACATACAGACTGACAGGCCTCATCGACTGGCTTCGACGGCTCGTCGTCAGGTTGCAATTCTTCCTCCCCTTCCTGGAGTGATTCTAAAGAATTGGGAGCCACTGCCGCTTGGGTGGAGGGTCACTTGCGCACCTAAAAAGCGGTCACTTGCGCACCTAAAACCTTGCCAACATATGCGGTCACTTGCGCACCTAGAACGCGATCACTTACGCACCTAAAACATGGCACTTTTCAGGTGCACAAGCGACACCACGTTTTTAGGTGCACAAGCGAGCCCGGCGCCCGCTAGCTTCATGAAACCCGATGTTTCTTCGCGAAAAAGAAGCATTGATATGCACAATACATGTTTCCATATTGAGGTCACCCCAAATATGATGTATATGTACATTAAACATGGGTTGGATTCCAAGGTTCGTTTTCAAAATATTTGATGGATTTGTTTTGCCAAACAAAGCCAGGATTGTTCTTTTGCAAAAAGAACAAATCTCGTGGATGCCAACTCAAAATACTACAATGACCCCCATCAGCAAATTGTTTTTGAATCATCTCATCAATCCTCATCCCCATCAGTGAATCAGGAATCACCTTCTATTCTCCAGTGGCCGTCCTGTTCTTTGCAGCAAGGCAGGCACGAGAGCAGGATCGAGCCAAGCCTCATGGCGGCAAGCCAATCGAGTCAAATCCGAGCTCAACCTCTATGTAAGCAATTCACAAGGTGATTTGGATATCCTAAAAAGAAGAAAAGCGACAGGTCCAACGAGGATTTTGCCACGAACTTGACAACTTGGGCTCCCAGCAAAAAACTCAGGATCAACATCGAGGA
The DNA here is from genome assembly GCA_000507305.1 of Breviolum minutum Mf 1.05b.01. Lineage (NCBI taxonomy): Eukaryota > Dinophyceae > Suessiales > Symbiodiniaceae > Breviolum > Breviolum minutum. The sequence continues at coordinate 82,008 of DF239743.1, forward strand.
GAGCATCATGCTCACCTACAACCCAAAACACAAAGAAAAGAGTTTTCACAAAAGCAAGCGCTGAGACGACGATGAAGAAGAAGAGGAAGAAGAAGAACAACAACAACAACAGCAAGAGCAACTGCAAGAGCAAGGATGCCTTCTACATGCTTGTGACCACTTTGCAGTCAAGTTTAAACGAACTGAAAAGTGTTGATAGCATAGCTGGATATATTATCTCCGAAAATGTCTTGCAGACATCGGCTTTGACCTACAGCCAAACAGGGACCTTCGGATCAATCGGGCACTACCAGTTTGCCAAGCCTCAAACCAACCTGACACAATGAGCTTGATGCCAATAAAGACAAGCACAATCCCGACTCCGTACCTCAACTCGTGGGCCAGAAAAAATAGCTACATACTACAAACCAGTGATCGAAACTCCGAATGGGAAGTGCGAAGTCCCAAGTAAAAGAAAAGCTATTGAGACATGTAGCCAAGACACTTGAGAAATCGGAAGGACTGTGTCAGCATATCCACTACCTTAGCTGAAATGTTCAACCCAATCTTTGTTGCAGCTTAGCATGGACCCAACTAAATCCAACTATATAACATGTCCCACCTTGGGAAAAGGAAAATCATCTTCAAAATTGGATTTTCAGGGGATGTGTTAGAAACCGTCCCTTTACAAACACAGAAATAATATGATATTAGAGGTCAACATACTTCAACACCACCTTTGCATGCGGAATCTATGAATCCATCCCTCAGGTTTGTCAAATCCACCCTCGCTCTGTTCCCTTCGCCAAAGGTCCAGGTAAAGACTTCGAAGTACGAACATGGCAAATGCACTGGAGGACAGATTCAAAAAGAAACTCACCTGAGCTTCAGAGAGCTTCCCAATCCCTGAACCCATGATGGTTTAGCTTCGAGGATGTTCATCTATGAAAAAAATCATGGGAGCAGGGAGTGGTTAAGCAAGTGGTCCACAAATTTGGCTCCACTTTTAGCCTCCATCTTGCATCTCCTTTCGGTTACACCCAGATTTGGGAATTTCTACAACTCATGAAAACCCTCCAACCCATCTATTTTCGATGGCGAATAAGAGGGATTCAACTTAACTGATGTCATCACTATGGGGACTTGTAAACTGCCACAGTCATGAAATAGGCTGAGATCATTAATGAGAAGGTTTCAAGTTGGACCCTGAAAGCCAGCAAGATTTCCTACAACATCGGAAGGTTCTGATTTTGGTTCTACGTTTCTATGCCTGATTCTTCACATCCACTGATCCTAGTTATGGCTCAAATGACTCAAATGACTCTACTTTTTGGATGGTCTCCGGATGTTGAAAAGGGTCGCCTCAAAGGCAAGTGGTGAGTGAGATGGTTTCAACAAAAAACCTTGGACGAATAAATGTGGGATTGTCTTCAAGGTTTCAATTGTAGATGTGGAAACAAAACTGATCTCGTTGGTTTCCCTTTTCCCAGAGGAGAAGGTCCTCAGAACCGAGGGGCACTGGGACTGAAACCATGCACTGAAGATACCTTGGCCGTGACGCTGTCCACCGCAAAGATTACATCGATCAGTGCCAAAGTCAGCACCACCAAGAAGAGCGGCGTCACCTGCAATGAGTAGATCCCTGGGATTCAAAAATTGGCATGGGTGATACCCCCAACAGCAAAGCAGCATGTTGGAGACAAAGTTCATTGAGCAGTTCTACCCACAACCTTCCTTGTGGCTTCTTGTGTCCTTTCCTGGAACCTTCCTGCAGGACCTTCCCTCGGGAACCTGCAAGGTTCAAAGAAGGGTCAGGAGCAGGTTTTAGGACAATTCCGACAAAGGTTCTAGGAGGCCTGCAGACAGAAAGGTTCTCAAACTCCTGCTGTGAACCTTGCCCGGAACCTCATTGGCTGAGATCCTATAGCATTCTGCTGTTGCGGAAAACCTCAAAAATTCTACAGTATCTCTCCAAATCCCAATTCAAAATCAGGACTTCAGACTTTGACCTCAAGCTCAAGCCCAACTCCTCAAGGACTAAGTTGAATTCCCATTAGGAAAACAAAAAAACTTCACGGCTCCCATCCATACCATACTGGCCTTGCAGCGGGTCTTGGCCTGTGATGGTTGACGGCGAGAGTTTGTAAAACGAAGTCATCATTCTTGCGAAAAGGGGACGAGAACGAGTTGTAAAACCATGTAACTTGACAGCCTCATCTTGTAAAAACAAAGCAACCATCGAGAACTGATCACTGATCATTTGGACTTTGAAACTATACTGGGTGATTGCTCTCCAGCACTTCCATCCAATGTGACCAACCAATGACCAACTGATGCGAAATTCAACTTTGAAAGAGTTTGGGGGAGCAGATTGACCCTTTCAATAGTTTGACAACCTCCTAATCTCCCCGCCCAAGAAAAATAGCCACGGCGAGGCTGGGCTTACGGAAGCTCGCCTTCGGCACCGAGTTGTGAGGTGGATCCTCGACATCCATCATGTCGCGCCTCAATACATCATATACATGCAGACATGATCAAAATCTTGTATATACTGTTAATTGTATAAATACAGCAACTACAAATGGATGCAACTACAAGTGAAACATTTTGGGTGGGAACGCAAAACAATTTGAAGCAAGCCACAGATCAATCTCTTCTCTGGCACTGCTCAATCCAATGATATTTGCACCGCTCTCCGGCTGTGGCTCTAGCTGTGGCTCTAGCATCTCTGTCCCCACCCGGACAAAAAACCGGGGATCCTCTGAATATTCGTTGTGCAGAGGCAAAAGTTTTGCAACACACCGCACCAAGAGGTTCTTGCTGGGATCGTCTTCATCGTCGTCAGACTCCCATAATGCCTCAACACAGCAAGTCTACTGCGGACATGCCAAAACTCATGGCAAATCATAATAGAGCTACAGTACTGTACCTGTTCAGACAATTTAGTTTTCGGTACTACTCCGATCCTTTCAGAAGCGTAAAACAAAAGGCCAGAAAGCGCCTGCCTTGAATCCAGAGTAGATGAGGAGAAGACCAAAGATGAGTTTGGAAAAGAATCCCATTGCCAATATGGTGGTTCCAACACCGAAAAAGACCAGGCGCAGCAAAATAGCCGCCAAAATCCCCCAAAAGAGGGCCCGTTCCACATGGCTGTCAGGAGTAGCATAGGATTTGAAGACTAGCTGAAACACAAAGAGATTGTCCACAGACAACATGTATTCCAAGAAGTATCCATACGTCCAGCTACCTCCTGCTGGCCAACCAATCAATATGACCACCATGAAACTGAAGCCAAAGCCACAAATGATCCAAAAAATAATTTGCTTGACATATGAAGGGCATGACGTGCTTTCTTTCATACCTTTCTTTTTGCTGAGATAACAGGCATCAAATGCCGCTGCCAGCAACATCAACAGCAGAAAGCTGACCCACAACGTCACCAGATTGGATCGATTGGATCCATCTAAAGGCCCACCTATACTGCCATCGCTGCCATTGCCTACTGCTACGACACTGGAATTGTTGTCCATGGCACCAACGGCACCTCATTAGGCTATGAAAGCGAAGGTCGAGTTCAAAAGCGACACGACTCAGCAGCGCGCTGCTGCGACATGGGAGGTCTGCAGGTCTGCAAAGCTTTGAAAGTAACTTTGAAGTGTTGCTAGTGGTGATGAAAGTTTCAATGGCAAGAATGGCCTTAGGGCTGTCAATTTTGGTGGCTGCCATCTTCAACGACGTTTTGTCTCTGGGTTTTACACTGGGCACGTTAAAATTTTGTTGAAGTCATGGCTGCGGCAGAAACTCTGCTAGGGTGGCTCCTTGGATCCCATGTTTTGAAGGGACTACATCCGCTGCTTAGCCCCCTTCCACATGGCGCCTACCTTCAAATGGGGCTTCCCACCAGCACAACCAGCAAGACGTGCCGCAGTTTTTTCATGACACATCTTCCAGGCACAGCATCTCAACGAGGTGCTGACGGAAAGTCCGGTATTGATTTTGGCCTTCAGAGTGCACCCGATGCACCTGCAAGTGCGTCCGTACCATTTTTAGGTATGCAGAATTCAGGTATTTGCAATGATGCCAGACTGGCCCCAAGAATGCGGCAAATGTCAACAAGTAAAATCAAGAAAACAGAAATCCATAGAAATCCACGAAAAGAAAAACTGGACAAGACAAAGCAATCTTTGCTTCTGCTTGAAATTTCACTTCTATAAACTTCATTGTCCAACTGTCCAACTTCCAACTCTGCCAAGGTTTCGGTCTTTAAAGAACATCCCCACCTGGCCACTGCGGTCCCGTAAAGAGACACCGAGTTTTCCCTCCACCTGGCTGTGAAAGATTTCTAAAGGATCCCATTTTCAGCCATATTTCACATCGCGCCAATGGAGCTCACAAGCAACTAAGGAGAATGTGAAAACAACTCTCCCTTTCAATGGAAAACTTGATGGAAGAGGAAAAGATGCACAACCAGAATTCATGAAAATTCAGATTTGTTGGAAGTGTCCTTCAGAGCGTATATGTACAAAGATAGACTTCTAAACTTTCCAAACGCTAAGTCACCAAGCTGCGCCAGCTTATGCGACCAACCACCCCAGCCCCGATAGCCGACGCGACACCTCCCATAAGTCCATCTGTACAAATTCCGCAGCTTTCGGCCACGATGGATTGGATCCGTTCGGTTCGTTAGGCATCAAGGTGTCTTCCATACACAGCAGGGATGCTGCCTGAGTGGTGCAAAGATGCAGCTGATCAGCCAAGAGCTTGCCCTGAGGCTCTGACATCCACAGCATAGATCACGGTTGTTGTGTCATCTCCATCCAAACGAGCGTCACAAGCGTGAAGAAGCTCAGAAACAAATGGCCCAATGACCGTGCCTGTCGTTCAGGGGGTCAGCGGATTGGATTGGCAAAAAGCAGGACAGCAGGAAACACTTTGAACACAGCAAGACTTTGACCCAGAAATTCAGCATTTACCGTTCTAGTTGGCCAAGGAAGAGAATTCGAAACAAGCTCTTTGTCAGTGAAATAGCATGGCTCCATCCAAGAGTTGCAGTTCACATCTGCTATATATATGGGCCAGCATCCCTAGGCACCCCCCCCCTCCCCCCACCCCATGGTTATGGGTCTGTATAGTAGCGCCCTAGTACCCCCCCACCCCCCCTGTGGTGTGGGTGGTGGTTGGTGGTAGTGGTGGTGGAAGAAGTTGTATATGTATGTATTTGTATGTATCTGTATATGACTATATGATATGTATATGATTGTATGTATATGTATATGTAT
>DF239743.1:87868-121854 GCA_000507305.1 Breviolum minutum Mf 1.05b.01
ATCATCCTCATCATCATCATCATCATGATCATCATCATCATCATCATCATCATCATCATCATCATCATCATCATCATCATCATCATCATCATCATCATCATCATCATCATCATCCCTTTCCTTTCCCATCACTTCAGATTCCAGTGGCCAATTTGTGGAAATCCAGTCATTGACGGCCCACGGCCTGCACGGTGCTTCAGCAAGTTGCTCCAACGCCTCAGCGCCCGAGAGGCAAATGTTGGCGATCAGGATAGTCACATCTGACAAAAGTTAAGGTTGGTATGTCCCCATATCCATGTCCCGTTGGGTATCGGTTTTGGGAGGGTCTATTGTCGATTACCAGTGTTTCGGAAATTGATACATGAAGTCCAAAAAAGTCTTATATGAAAGAGAAGCAAAGTTGTTCATACAGAACTTTTGTCCGGTTGTCAATGTGGTGATATGGAGGTTGATTGAACGCGGAGACAACCATGTCCTATTTTAAAACGCACTGGGCACTGAGTTGAAGTTTTGGAACCACATTTGCGCATCGAGAAAGAAAATTGAGGTCTTGAAAGACTGCACATCAACAGCGGGGTTCGAAAGTAAAAGCATTCCGCTATCATTTTTTGTGCGAAGATGAATATACCGGTATAGCAGTGCTCTTTGGCAGAACCATCTCAAGGACAGAGCCAAATCCATTAAAATGATGCGAACCAAACATAAGCAGCAATGGATCATTGGCAATGGAACTATCAAATTCGAACTTGCATAAGCAAAATGACTTCAAACCCTCTATGACCAAGTGGCAAATGGTTGGCTCTTAAAGCTGCAGCCGCCACACCTGGCCCAAGTGGACAATCCATGAGGGTGGAGAATGCAGGCTCTATGCTGAATGATATGATAAATTCATACATCATCTGCTGTGCTGAAAAGTCCCTGTGTTTTTGGAATGGTCCATCCTTTTGCAGCCATATGAGTTTTAATGACAATGATGTTAACCCCTATATTTGGGTCCATGACTCGTCCATGACGGTCTTCTGCTGCTGGGAAAGTGAGACAACATTACCATGAGCTTTTCCACTGCACATGTTTTCAATCTCATTACTTCGGATAACCAGCAGTTTCCGAATCAAGCTGCACTTCGACATGGCAAAACAGGACCCAAGAGTGTTTCACTCAAAATTGTTTCAAGCCCTGACATCCGGAAAGATTGGATATGAGGATACATGCCGCATCGCCTTCAAGTTGCAGACTGAGCGCGGCATGGCAAACATCATCAAGGTCCAGACCTTGCACAGCTGTAGAGTTTCGTAGAAGTGGTACTTTCGTAAATTCAACTCAAGTTGAACAGCTAGACATGAAACCTGATTATTGTATCAAGGAAAAGACAAACATGATCACCACATTGCCAGATACAATTGAGTATAAATCGCAAGCATGAACACTGGTTGCCATCACAAAGGTGATGATGCACTTGGTTGTCATCTGCATCCTCATCATGCTCATCCTCATCATCATCTATCACCATCATCTTCTTCTTCTTCTTCTTCATCTTCATCTTCTTCTTCTTCTTCTTCTTCTTCTTCTTCTTCTTCTTCTTCTTCTCAGTGCCCATTTCAATTGGATGCACTGGCCCACTCAGCTCTCTCTATGCAAGGATCCTTCCAGTTCCTCTGCTTCCCGGGCAACTCCAGGGGTCCACGCTTTGAGAGCGCAACTGTTCACCTTCCAATGTTTTTTGGTACCTAGACAGTTGCAACTTTTTGTTGCAAAACTTATACCTTTGCCTTTCTCAGACTTTCTACTCAATTTTCCCCCAATTGTTCAATGAAACTGCGAAAGATAGGGAAGGAGTCGCAAAAGACATCTGTGTCAGGGGTTGGAAGCCATGATGCAAGGAGTGGCAGCAAGGCTGACGGTCACCCTTTCAGGAGAGATAACTCTCTTGATATCGTTTGCGTCAGCTGACATGATTGTAGAATGGGCACCTGTGCAAATGGTTTCAGCAATGGTTTGCACCACAGAAGAGACCTCAGCAAGGACAAAAAATTATCCATCAAATGCGCCCCTTCTCCCGTGTGATTTAGTTCTCGGGCGAGACTTCTGAATTGCCAAGATAAATCGTTCCTCTTTCAAACAAGCCAATACTTTCTCCTTTGAAAACACTTACAACAAACACCCTATATAAGTTGATCACATTCTCCCACCTCTTCGTCAACCTCCATGGTTGGTGTTTCTTGTGGCAAAAGCACCTCCCCCCGCTGCACCAACACCTGAGGTCGCACCGTTCCATGAAGATCGAATGAACCAACGTACAATTCCAACCAGTGATAATGAGCAGACTTTTGTTCTCTGCTATATAATGATAATCAAAAACAACAGTACCAACAACCATGATACCACGTCACAAAATCAGAATCTTAATCAACAACCACATGTTGGAACCTCCAAAGGTGAAGACCATCGAGATTTTTCAGCGGCCCCAAGCGCAAAGGCCTGGCTGAAGCAGTCATGTTCCATGGGTTCAAATCTTGTTGATGTGAAATCCTGCACCGGTGCAACAGTTTTGCTGCCATCAAATTAGTGCTTTTCGGCACTGTGATTTTTCTTCCAGAGACAAAAATTCAGAAATCACTGCTGGGGTTTAATCATACCAAATCGCGAATCCCCGATTTTGACACTGCTCGGGTGGTGACACAACCGCCACCCACTTGAAAAAGATGAGCACAAGTGAAATGGGCTTTCGAATCCTTAAAACAAAATGTGCTTGATTTGTGGCAAAATGGCAAAACCAAAACTAGTGAAACAAGCACCTAGATGATTGTCCTCAGAATGTTCATGAGTCGTCTCCAAAGATTAAAGTGTGTCGTCTTAATGTGCTGTCTTTAGGATAGTGTACATGTATTATGTCCTGAACCCTTTGATACCGATAGTAGACCCAGCAAACCGCAGAAATCGGTGCACTTACTTGCGGGTGTATAACTCCAGTAAGAGGAGTCCTAGTAACGCTGAACTTGAGATATTCATTCCAGGTTCTAAATGGTACCTTCAACCCGTGAAACTTTACAGAAGCCCCCGAAAAGACACAATCCCTAAACGACTACTACTTTCAAACTCTCCTTTCTCGAGTTACTACAGTCAGGGGCCCATTGCTGTATGGTGAGCAAGACATCCCATCTTTTTTTGCAGAAAGCCGTATTCAAACTCCTCACAATTGTAGACACAGGATGCTTGGCACGTTCATCGTATGTTATCGTATATCTCGATACATCATCATACATCACACGTCACACATCATATATACATCACACGTCATACGTCATACATCATACATCATACTTTTACATCATACATCGTGTTCAGACCTATGCAATCACATTGGATCATGTTCCGTCATGTTCATTTATATATGTATTCTGTATTCGTATATTTGTTGGCAATTCAAGCATTCAGGACATACACAAATTCCCTCATAATTCTGTATCTTTTTCCATCCACCGGTGGTCCGACCATTCACCTGCGCGGAGGTGACACAGCTGGCACGATTGGCGGCGCGCAACAGTACCTCTGACAACTACGGCCTTTCCCGAATAGCTCGCCATTTTGAGATTGAAGTCAGATGTACCAGAAATCAGAAGATGCTTTTCCGCATGCAAATCGTCCAGTTCAGTCCAATTAACCAAAAGTGTCGGGGATTCTCTTGAATCTTGATGATCAGGAAAGGCAAACGGAATGTGCATCAACACATCCAGCCTTGCTTTGTTCCCCACCATCGGTAGCCCAGCTGGCTCCCTGGCTGCGTTTTTGTAAGGATATCCACGTCCGTCCTGCGGCTCTCATGTATGTCTTACTGCTGTTTGCCCTCTTTGCTGTAACAGGATGTCACAACCCTTCCCATCCCTAACCGTGGCAATCACTGAACAATGACCCGTTGGCTTGTAAAACAAACCTAGGCATCTCGGGACCTGCTATTCACTTCCCTAATTTTTTGAACCATCCGACCAAATTTTTCTGATGAACCTCGCCCAAAGGCCCCAACAAAAAACTGCCTGGTGCTTCATCTCATCCACACCGCGTTGGGTCAGCTCGCCCCATGGGAAGCCTGGTGCCGGTGAACCACTTCGCGAACAAGCTGCAACGAGCCTGGAATCAGTCTGCACTGGCACCTAGTGATACCTAGTGCAATTTTGTGCAATCTTCATACTTCCAGCGAACGCGGTCCCTGAATTCAAGACTTCCGCTTCTGGGATGTGAGATTTGATGGATAGCCATCGTTCGCCATCCATGCATATAAAATGAAGTCAAGCGGCAAGCGTTTGTCACAAGTCTTCGAAGAAGCACTACAGGGAACAATGTCCAGAGTGAAAGAGGTGCTTACATTGGCCAGCAGGAACCATGTCACGAAGGACAGATCTGAAAAAATTGCTTTCTTTTCCAGACATTCTTTCCCCTTGTGTTTCACAACGTCGTTTGATTTGTTGTTTTGGCCCCTTTGCTTTGAGAGGCAGTGAAAAAGACTGCAAAAGTCTCAATCAAACCAGGAGCTTTGCTCAGTTTGAAGCACTTCAGCACTTTCAGAAAAATAACTCTCCCAACTTTGGAATTGGAGGGTGAGGCATCGAATTTGGCAGATGGCCAACAAAACACTGGAAGGTTTGATTGCAGTTTCCCTTGTTGGGAGTTAATTGAAGGTTTACTTCCGTTGATCAACCCTGCAAGGATTGGGGACCTGTGCCCGGTAGAAGGAAGGATCCAGCGCCAGATCCATAACCCTCGAGGCAATGCATTTGTTTCTCCTCAACAGCCGTCGACCAAAGGGTGTGGGTGTTCGACGGTTAAATAAAAAACACAAAAAGCTTAATTTCATGTCTTTGAGGGGAAATAAAATGAAAACCCACATACATTTCAAGAATATCCAAAGACCTATACAGTATAAGCTTCCGAAGTGCAGAGAAACATCTCAAAAAATCATCAGGAGATCCCTTCGAAGATGCCTTCTGCAAAAAACACAAACAACTGTCTCTGCTGCATCAAAGGAACCCATTTCCGAAGTTCCCTGGGCGAAGGTGGGCATCATCCCCCCGGTTTGCTAGCTTTGCAAGTTGACCCCAAAGAATAGATGTTGGAGCTCAAGTCAATGAAAATACTTGAAAACAGCTCTCGGGAAGGCCCATGATCCAAAAATAAGAAATGTATTAACATATATAGAAGAACCACAATTCACAACAAAGTCAATAGTTCACTTCAATCTATCCATTTCAATTTGCTTGGTGCTACAATTTTTGTGAAAAAGACTCTCCTTTTTCCTGTACACAGTTGTGCCAACCCACCTCGCAAAGCCCACGTTGGGCCGAATGCATGGCCGTGCTGCGCGGATCCATCGAATGGCCACAGCAGCGGAGACCCCAAATTTCCACATCACATAACCTCGGTCACGGCAGTTGCGTGGCACGGGACCTCACTTCAGAGAGCCACTGAAATAAAGAGAATGAAAGAACTGTATTGTGTCTTTTTGTTGGCAGGCGTCCAGAAGTTGAATGCGAGGAGAATTTGGAAGCCCGAATCAAGGATTGCTGATTGTGAAAATAAGTTACACGACCTCCGCATAAATAAAAAAATATCAAAAAACCAATACAAAGTCGTCCCGAATTGCTATTGACTTTTCTACCCAAACTCTCCAACCTCGGCTGGAACATGCTCCAATCTGCAAACGCGTCACTCGCGGTAGCTGTAGGAGCTCGTGAGATGCCTAAGTATGCTTTGGCATGACGGAGGTCTGACTGGGCATCCCCCACAGTTTAATAGCCAGTTGATGGTTCACGATGATTGTAATTTTAATTCTAAGTATGTTCCCAATAGAAATATATAGAAATCCAATTTGCAGGATGGTACACTAGACTCAATCACCGAATCGATCCGCAATGGCGCCGGCCTGCCCCGCAATGCACATAGACGACACCTTTTGGCTCGTTCCTGCCAAGAAGGTGTTCCATCACACATCTTAAAACAAATCAACTCCAAAGAATCAGATACATCCATGTGATTCCGCCTACCTTTGCCTCTCCTAGCAGCCCAAAATCTCCTTTAAAATAACCCACGCCCATGTCATGATTCTCCTGGCCATCTCAATGAACTGGCAGATCTCTGGAAAGTGTTCCCCTAACCTCAGGAGGGGCAACTTCGGTCAAAAATGAAATTGAAACGACTTCAGTCTTGAAGACGTGAATTTCTATCATTCTGAAATACCAAGTAACTTCAAAGCAGCATCTTCGTTGTCAAAGGAATGGATGTGCAAATGTCCTCTTATGAACCTCACAGGCGTAGGATTTGAACGCCGAATCCAGATTGAAAGCTATAGAAATAGAAATTTTGGATTCATCCTAAATGACCTACTGCTGATTGGCTAAATTTGGCTATCCAGGCTATCCACTTAATAACTGGTGAATTTCGCAATGAATATCCGAGTGTTTGAACTCCAAATCGTTGGCCAAATTTGTTGGGCGTAGGATGTGAAAGGATCATTGCATTGGTCTCAAGCTTTGGAGGTATTGAACTCCCTATGACCAATCCAATGGATCCAATCAGTGTTTTTTTCCAGCACAAATCTCTTTGTTTGATGAATTCATTGTCCAAGTCTCAACGATTTGAACAGTTTGAAGGGGATTCTGAGACGTGAATTTCGAACTAAATTTGCAGATGGAGGTTCAACAGAATTGACAGAAATTCAAGACTCCTTGCCTATTCTGCTTCAGATTTTGGTTGATCCAAGCAGCTGGGGAAGTTGACGTTGATCTGCGGAGATGATGGACACAACATGCCTAGGATGCCAAAAAAGGTGCCATGCAGTCATTGTTCGTTGTCCCTGACATTTGAAGGTGATGACTCAGCGACAATGGAAAGAGTACAATGCCATTGAATTGTAGCTAATGATGCGACATATGTAACTGTATCCATAATACAGTATACACATGTATATGTCCATTATATTCTGAGAAGTATGCGCACACTTCATCCAAAAAAGGCCTTTCTTCACCGTACATCCTCGTGCTAAACTGCTAAACCCATGTGCGTAGAAGAATCTCACCATCCACACGTTCACCAAGCGTCGTCACGTTGCGCTTCCGAAGTTCTCCACAGTCTTTGCCCAACGCTGCCCAGCCACCCAGAAGGAGGGAGGGAAGCACCTGCCGTATCAAAAACCCTCAGCGACGCATAGGTTGGAGCCGATTTCAAAGTCAATGACGCCCTGCCTGATGGCACAAGTCTTGTCGTGGATGACTAGTAAAGGACACCTTCAAGCCCGCTGCAGTCAGAGCGTTCACAGCTGCTTGGAGGGCCTCAAATTTCCGATTTGGCGCCGGTGGTAGACCTATCAAGAGGAAATCAAACCTTCCTGAATGTAATATCGTGAAAAGTGAAAAGCAGTTCATGTATATATTTCGTATACGTAATATGTCCTGAATCATAGATGATAAGCTATGAGAATAATAGTACATATGTACATGTTATGTACATGTTACATAATTTGTTCTCCTTTGTTTCAACAGGGCAAATCAGTTGCAATTCAAAGTGCCTGTGTAGAAACGGATGATGTGAGCTCTGCAACATTATACCTTGTCAGCCCTTCAGATTGCAAAGGTTCTATAGCATTGAAAAATGATGCAGCAACACTGCAGCAAAGCCACTCCATTCGTTTCTTCCTGTGGTGCTGCATTGGTGGCGGCCTCATCTCTTGTTGCTGCAGCTTTAGAATCATCCCTTCAGCAATCGCAAACTGTCTATTTGAGAAAAAACCTTTGAGGGATCTACCTGGCGAAGCTCGTCCAAAGCGGTTTGGACCTTTTCACGCTCATGCCCTCTGATCGAGGATTCCTGGCATGTTGCAAGAGCTGACACAAAACAAATACAATAGCTACATGCCAGGAGGTGTGTGGAAAACAGGATGTCATCATATGCAATTCGCGAACCCCGTCACAAAATCCAGCTCGCCAAAACCCACAGTTTCACTTCCACTTCTTCGTCTTCGTCTTCTTCTTCTTCTTCGTCTTCTTCTTCTTCTTCTTCTTCTTCTTCTTCTTCTTCTTCTTCTTCTTCTTCTTCTTCTTCTTCTTCTTCTTCTTCTTCTTCTTCTTCTTCTTCTTCTTCTTCTTCGTTTTCTTTTTCGAGAAGAAGCGGTGAAATCAGAGGGTTGAACCAAAGGAGCATAAGAAAAATAAAAAGAACAAGAAACAAAGAAACACACGAAAAATGAACACAAGAAGAAGAAGAAAAGAAGAAGAAGAAGAAGAAGAAGAAGAAGATAGCAACTGGTTCATCTGGATGCCTAGGGATTTCCATCATCACAAATAATGAATCCCCTAAAGGAGTACAGGTACTGTATCTAAAGCACTGTATCTGAAGCCTTCCGTTTCTACAAGCTTTCACCCGTTTTCCGGTCAACAACTGAAAACGTCATTGCACATCCACTTCCATCCCCTTTCGCCTCAAGAGTGTCTTGCCCAAGGAAGAAGATCCTCAAGGCTTTGGCATCAATGCCCTGTGCCGCTGCCGAACCTGCTGCTTTGGCGAACTATCACACCCGTGGCTGAGCAAAAGACATCCAAACAAAAATAACGCGTTGGAAGGACACTGGCCTTCCAAGAGGATTTTGTCAGCAGCTTCGACTTCACTTTTCACTTCCTCCTACAGAAAATGGAGCATCGGTGGAAAAGTAGGATGTATGGTGGAGCAAGTGGTCTCAATGCAGGCTTCACTGGGAAAGTCTACAGGTCAAGGATGCCCCTCTCTCAACCTACCCACCAAATCGCTGAATCTGTGCAGCATGGTGCAACTATAAAAGCGGTGTAGAGAGAGAGAGAGAGAGAGTCAAGTAAAAAGAAGAACAGAGAAAGAGCTGAATATCTGTGCGAAACCAACGGAAAACTAAACTCTAGCGTCTGGACATCAGGGACCTCATGCCACAACAATAACTTCCCTGGAAATCACTTGGATCATGTTGGCCATCCTTGTGGCATTGGGTGTTTATCACTCCATGGAGGCCTGCGTCTTCCGCCAAGGGCGTGAGCGCGCCGTGGCCGCCATCTTGCGACTCTCCTATACCCATGGTCGTCACAGACCCCAACACAGGAATCCCCACTTCTAGGATGACCATCTTCCCCAGCAAAATCATTTTGGAAGGGTCGCTTGACTTAATCATCATCTAATTCGTGAGCTTGTTTGAAGTTGACATGCAATTCACCCAGGAGCATTGAAGTGCAAGTGAATTCTGCCTTGCCAGGATGCCAAACTCCATACAGTATCATATACTGCCTGGTAAAATATCCAAATGTAAGTGCTTATGGATACAGGTCAAGGATATGCAGGCATCTTGTTTTTGGATCAACTGTGCGAGACTGTGCAAATCTTGGAAGTCCAGCTTCAACCACTTCCCCCCAATTCCCACAAAGGCTGCAAGTCAAGATACGCGACGATCCACAATCCTCGGCTATCTCTTCATGAATCCAATCCTTGAAGAACGTGCATGTTATTCCTGAAATTTTATCAAACGAGTTTGGGAGTTTTAACTTTGGAGCTTACAGTTTGCCAACTTCTTTCTGGGACGCTGAAGCCGTCAAGCCTTGAAACGAGACAAGTCAAACACGCAGATTCATAGCCAAAAATTGCAGCAGACAAAGACCATCAAAGACCATCTGGAAGAATACACCAAGAGAGGCACAGAGCGACGGCACCCCAAATGGCACAGGCTAGGACACCGTAAGCGGCCACTCGGCGAAGACCATCTGGCAGACCCCACCCCCAACTACATCGAACCCAGAAAGATATGGAGAGACAAGGACGACACCCAGAACAAAATACTCCAGGTAGACCATCTGGCAAATCGAACCTCGCCCTGGACGGGACGACACCCACAGGCAGGGAGCGACAGGAGAAAAAAATCCAGCAATATTCACCTCCTTGAAGTAAGAAGCCCCAAAGCCTATAGCTAAAGCTTTCTGGGTAAAAAGTATTCAGCTGGCTAAGAAGCCAAAAGACGTTGCTTTCCATGAAATTCCTTTAAGTTACCACAACATTCATCAATGTATCTGATGAAATATGCTTAATTATTTGAATTTTGTGTGCATAAAACGACCAAGTCAACCAAGTCATGTTTCCTGTCCAAACAGTTGAGTGGCGGCTGCTTCAGTGTAGAATGGGCCTTGTTTTTATTGTACACTAAACCAACCGGATTTATGGGGAGTATGTAAACGAAGTAAACATGGCCGAGTCCCTGCCCATCCCTCCCCCGCTGTGCTTCACCAAAGCTTCACTGCACCAGTCTCCGAGCTCACCGTGCTACGCCGTGGCTCCAGGCTGAGCCGGCCATGGCTGTGGCCCGGAGGGAGCTTCTCAAGCATTGAACTTAAGTAACTTGGTCAGAAACGTTCACCGTAACGCTTGAACGGGGCGAGTCTTGAGGCATCCTTTTTCCGGGAAGGTCTGGGAAACATGTCTTGTGAGTTGAACCATGTGTCGTGTTGCTTAAATGCGGTGCAGTTGGAGTTGGGATGTTTGAAGGCTCTAAGCACCTGAAGGCTTTATATCTGTAGGAGTCGGACAGAGCCGTGCTGAACTTGCCAACTTGCCTTGTATGTGTGTTTTGAAACTTCGTGAATTTCCTGTCACATCTTGCTGTGACGCCAGCGCAACATCATACTAAGTATGCTAGAAACAGCTGCAACCTGAGGCAATGTATTCAAAGGGTACATGAAACATGATATTGTCACTGGCAGCCAGGCACGAGGCAAGCCTACAGTTGCTTCCCATTGTATAAAATACAGACTTGTACATTCATTTCCCGAATTTTCTCCACCATTTTTCCCTTTGCTACCTGCAGAGGCACCGGAAGATGGTGGTGCATACCAGCCGTCGCCCGGCCGCGGCAACACCACGGTGCATCGATCCATAGCCCTGGAAAGATGGCCGGGGCTATCTCTGGATTGGGTCTGTGAATCAACCAAGCTCTAAGTAATAAGTGATACCTTGCTGACAAGCAGGCTGCAGAATGTACTTCTTGTTTACTTCTCAAGGCTTGTACTCTCCCAATAGTCTAAGAAAACCACTGAAAAGGTCTGATCCCTAGAGGCGGGAGAGCCACATCAACCCTCCGAACAAGCACATCAAGCGTGTGCCTGGACTCCTCTGGGGTTGGTAGCATGTCCAACCAACGTCGAACCCTTCCCAAGGGAAAGGGAGGCACTGCATGGCCATGGCTCAAGATCACCTTGACAGGAATGGGAACCAGGACCGAGAATCCGAGAACCCTTTGAATGTATAATTCTGACTTCAGACTCAACCCATCTTTAGAAAACAGAAGTGGCAAAAAGGGGAGGTAGTTTCTTCAAAAGCCATGGACACTGCGGGTGAACTGTGCAGCCAACCAGATTCTTGTATTTTCGTTTTTTGTGAGAATTCCCCTGAGTCAAACATCAACATCAACATCTCCTTCTTTCAAGTCAACAGTGCTTCAGGTTGTGACCTGACGCAGTAGGAGTCTTCCAGTTTCCATGGCTCAACAGGTCAAGATGAAAGGTCTCTCACCATCACCACTCCATGCTTTCATCCCAGCTGGAATCTCTTAAAAGTTCATGACAAAACGTTTGACTGACCATAATTTTACTGACGCTTCGAAAGGGGAAATTTCCTGGTTCAATCTACTCCAAGGCATGGATGCTTGTTTATGGCTTGTGGTCCTGTTTGAATCTAAGGTCTTTGAAGTTTGGATTCGCTTGTTCTATTTATCTTTTGCTGGCTCAACGGCTCGAATGACACACTCGACATGTTCAAGTGGTGGGGGGGAATTGATCCAACTGACCAACTGATGACGCTGAACACTCTTCAGCGGCTTTTCATATAGCATTTCAGTAATCCTGGTGCATGTTTTCCCCGTTCTGCCTACATCACTCACCGACTCGATGCTGCGTCCTTGAAAACATGTCGAAGAACAGCTTCGGAATGCCATCATCTCGGAGCATGTTCCAGCCTGCACAGAAATCAGGATTGAAACTTCGCCCCATCCGGGCATCTCAGTATCCCCCCGAAACCACATCGTATCTCACAAATAAGACTCCAGCTGTGAGGCACCATGACCTCAGATCACATACCACCCAGGTGATGGTGTAGGTCAGTAAAGTTCTCATGACGGCTTTGCGGTGATTCACCATGCATTTGGTATTCTCGACACCCAAAAAAACTTGTTTGATGTGAGGACAAACCTGGTCCTTGGAGCTTTGCAGCTCGCTGTGAACTTGGAGATCAAACAGAACTGGTAGGAAAAAAATGCACAGGAACTGGACAAATAAATATATTGTCTCCGCATACATCGCAATTTTTATATGGCAAAAAAAAAACTCAAAAAGGTGCGTATTTTTGCACGCAGCAGTCATTGCAGGTGTTGAGCCTTTCACCGTTTTGAGTCAGGTTCAGCTTGATGATTCCCAAATTAGCTGCAAAAAAAACATCTTACTTTCCATTATACTGGTTGTTTAATAGGGATGCTTAAAATTGTTTATTATAATCCCCACATACCTGGGTAGTATAATCCCTTATATACCCTAAACAACCAGGGTTTTTTGTTGCTCAAATAGTGAATGCGATTCTCTAAGAATCCGTCCCGTTTTATTGTTGAGCTTTGAGACTTTCAACCTTTCAGCTTCTCTGCCACCTCGGTCACTGGGATCCCCGGACCGTACCCTGCTCATCAGAAGTGTCATCTGGGATGGTACCCATGAAGTCGAAAGACAAACAGTTGCACGAGAGATTCAGGACCTGGCACACCCACCAAAGCAGCTGAATATGGAGACACGACGTCATTGGTTGATATTGGATGCATCAAACGGAGATGTTATTTGGTCCAAGTCTTAGAGATTTTGGTGTCCTGGAACATACAAGGTTTGATACGTTCATGCTTCGATTTCTCCAGACTCATACCATGATTCACAAACATCCAGACTGTAAGACAACAGAAGAACGGACCTGCTTTGAGAGGCGACGTTCATCATTCTTGTCAGGGACATTAATGGCACCCGTGCTCAATTGTTGAAGCCTCAGGATGCTCAATGACGTGAATGTCTTGCGCGCTGTCGTGTTGTTTCCTATCGTTCATAAAGACTAACCACCAGCCCAATATCATGATGTTTCATATACGATACGCAGCAATTAATAATTACATGAATAGTTACAGTACTATATATGAAATTGATGGCCTTCATCCATGACAGGGATCAGCTGGAAGTTGTCTGGGGTAAATCCACCTCTCCACACAGAAACAAGTGGGAACTATGATCTATCTATGAACATTTCAACTCCCAGCTTCTATGCTGCAGTTTTTTCCCGTGGCCAAATTGCTTCCCTGTTCGCTGAGTCTCCCGACGTCTGAATGGCAATGGTAAAAATCGGTGGCAGCGCAGTATCACGAAAACTCAGCGCCGTCCGGCGGTGCCTTCAGAAACGATGGTTTCAGGCTTGGGAAGTGGGAATAGTATAGAGCTGTTTAGACAGTATAGAGCTGTTCAATAATTTCAATAAGTTTAAGTTGTTTTTCTATGTTTTTCTTGTTCTTTTTCAAGTTCAAGAGCCAATGAGGCTTCCAACCTTCACCTTCACCTTCAAATTTCACAATAAGAAGCTTCGTTGCAATTGCAATTACCTTTGCCAAAAATGGCATGCGTTTTTCCCAGCCTGCTCATAGACGGCCCAATGGATGGCTGCATGTCCTTAAGTGCAGAACATGGAACGAACATGGAACATCCTTCTTCCTGGACTGCCCATCCTTCACCTTTAAAGCCGAGTCACAGCAGTGAGGTCGGTATAAATCTCGAGTCCAAGCACCCAATGCCTCAGAGTGTATGCGAAAGGGAAGGGAACAAATCGAAGTCCACTGACTAACGCACCCAACAGGAATACTGAACCACCGGTGTTGCACACACCCTGCAAGACTGCCGCCTCTCTTTTTTCGGCCAAAGCTGGCTCTCGTTTCGCTACGACGTCAAGACACTTGCCCAAGAAAAGCTTGCATGCCATCTCGAAACCAAAAGTGGGTTTGGCAAATCATGATTGCACTTCAGTGTTCGTCATGTCTACATTCACACTCTTGCGGCTGGCAATCCAAGTTGTTCCCAGGAGGCAACTCCCCTCTGCTTTACTTCTTATCGGGCGGACTTTCTCACTTTGGAATCTGTCCATGCATCTGCTAGTGTTCTGGAGGTCCACGGTGGGAGCTTCGCAGAAGACATGATTCAAATCAAAAATGTGCAGTGCGTGTCATGGGCGTGTCTATCCCCCTTAAGGTTGAATCACTCTGCCGGTAGCAGAACACTTGCTTGAATTGGTGTGTCACTGGCTCCTGCAGTCACACTTCACTGAATAGCAAAACTGACCTTGTGGATTTAAATTCCAGCATCTAACAATCCTTTGGGGTGCTAAGATGTCAACAGTCGTGTATAATTTGAAATAGAAAACCAATGGATCAACAAAAGAAATAAATCACGGTGGAGTGGCATATGCCACTGTGCAGTTCTGCTCTAAAAGCTGGAAAACCTACTGCTACTGGTTGTGCAAACCCAGCATGAATTATATGCTTGCACAAAGGGATGCTTGTCACCAAGGATCAAACAAATTTGAGGCTTTTTTTTGGGGCTGTGGGCAGCCCGTTTTGCCACAGAGATGTCTTACGTACCTCTGCAGCTGCTCGACATCCATTTTACCGCTGATAAAAGCTTTCCTTGTTGAAGTCACACGGAGGATTCGGCAATTCTGCCTCAGCGCCCGAAAAAGTGGTTGTGTTGGGGACTGCAGATTGAAAAAACAAGATTCACAATGAAATCATGCAAATCCCGGAATGTGTCATCTAATAGCAAAATGGCAAAATGAGGAACTTGACGTATTTCCACCCCAGAAGATGCGCTATTGTTCTCGGTTTTGTGGGCAAGTTCCCAAATGATCGACAAGCTACTCCAAATTTCTTTTCGAAAAACTTCTTGGCGGCTTGGACCTTCAGGTTGTTGGCTGTGACGTTGTCACCTCATGTGCAGCTGAAACACGGTGCACCTTTAAGCCTTTCAGAGACGGTTCATCCAAACGTATCATGAGAAACAGGTTGTCCAGAATGGTTGAAGACAGAAAAAGAGGTTCCTGTAAAGTGTTCAAACTTGGTACACATCATTTTCTTGACCAAAGAGTTTCAATACACGACATGACAACATGAATCACACATGTCGAGGTCTGCACTGCCATTCCAAAACTGCTGCATGCTCTGACGGGTTTCAGTATAGAGTTCTCCCAGCCAAATCTGTTCTCCTGAGCAGGGGGGACGATGGGCCTGACGGGGTTAGCCAACAAAGAAATTCAGTCAGCTCTGATACCACCAACCTGAATCCTCGTAGCTCCAAGTGCCTCAGAATCAACTTAGCAGCTGCATCTCTGCAGTCCAAAAAAATCCGCAAACTCAGCCGACTCAGCCTATGAACATTTATAAATTGCATCCAATTCCCAAGTCTCTAGAAAAGCAACCTTACCAGAACAATAGACAACCTTGCCACCAAGTTGCAGTCCCCCTTGCCTGTGGGGGTGCCTTCGCACATTCCACCAGGTTGCAAGGTTGTGCCTGGTTGAGGCTTCAGGGGTCAAATGTACAAATCATAGAACCACTCCCTTCAACTAGCACGGCATCGTTAACCAATAGCAGTCATGAAAATTCCTCTTCCAAACCTTCCTGGCAAACTCTATATGATGGGTTTGAGCCAAAGATCAAATTGGAAGCATCATAATACCTAGTGACCTAGTGCTTAGTAAGCAGTGAATCATCAGTAGTGACAACTTTGGTTCAAGCTTGGAATGTTGCTAAAAAAGACTCCCACAAAAGCAAAATAAAGGTGTAAAGGCTTAGCTCCTGTCTGAAAATCACCTGAGTCTTCCAAGAAGGCCGGCCGGACATACTTTCCCACCGGGTCCCAAGGTACACTCTGGAGACCGCGCATAGAATGGCTGACTGGGACAAGGACCAGGAAGGCTGTACCTGGCATTTCTGCTCACTCTCTCACATCTCTCTCACTATAACAATGCAAGCTTCTGGTCAAATTTTATCCATCTAGATATCTGGGTGTGTCATCCTCACACTTGCCATCCAAACCTTTGCCCTATCTTTATTTGACATTCCTCCTACTTCAAAAGCTGGTCCAATTTTTGTGGCGCACCAGACTCCATTGGTATAGTTGGTTTCGAACTTGGGGAACGGGAATGAACCTGAGCTGACAGCAAGATCACCTCCAAAGTTGAGAACCTACAATTGGTTGCAGACTTCGGCCTTAGGCTGCCTAGGAACCCAAGTTGTTGCAACCCACGTTGTAGCCATAGTTCCTTGGCACTGGAAGGCTTTTCGATCTGGAAAAGCCAAACTCTGGGATGGACAATGTCTCAAGGTAGATCACTACAACGTCATCGCATTAGAAAGAAATGGCTGAAAAGTTGATGGCACATCAAGGGTTAGTTATATGATATGTTCAATTCTTAACCACAGATTGGCTTGATTGGATACTCCCAAGCATCTTGGTTTATTCAAAAAATTTGATTGCTTTGCTTTTGTCAGATCAAGATACTGAAGGACGCTCGCAGATAAGCTCCTATCATTACTTCCAAGAACACAAGATTCGTTGCAACTAACCATCTGAAGGGCCAATATTCATGTATTCACCAGAAGGTCAAGACACATGTGTTATCTCCATACAATTTGTAGTCTTTTCATACATATTTAAAATATCGAGAGAGAGAGAGAGAGAGTTGTTCCCTGCTGCATCTCCAAACCAAGTGGCTCCCAGTCAAATTTGCAATCTGGCCCTGTACAGTTTCCATAGTCAAAGGCGACACGCACTCCGAAATTCATCCCAATGTTAATCAGCGTTTGTGGTGCTTTTGTTTGGACCTGGCAGGGCGAGCATGCGAAGGGGCGCCAGATCCAAATCATGTAAAAGATATTTTAAAATGGATCAGATCTTCAGAGGCTGAAAATAGATGTGTCATCCGATCTGGAGTGAAATGCGAGCTCTGGGTAAGGAAAAAAACACCAAACTGAAAACAGATCATTCCTCCTTCCTTAGACACTCGAACAACTGAGGTCACAGCCTTAAATCGCTTGATGCGCTCAATGCCAAACTTGTTGCCAGAGCCATAGGCGCCGGAGACGACTTCATTTTGGATATACCACCTCAACATCTGATGTGATGACTATGGCATTATAGAAAATCATATTTCATCACCTCCCATGTTTCATGACTTTCATGACTCCTGACGCAGTTGGGTGTTTGGTGAACCCTTTACAAAGTCCACACTCTACAGCACTTTCCAATGATACCATCAGGATCCACATCACTGGGTGCCCAGTCATGATGCCCGCGAGGTTACCCGTGTTGACATTCAACGGGGGATAGTCTCCATGCCCCTGGGCACGGTACCTGCGCTACTGTGGTTGGTAAAAAAAACACTGGCAGAAACCAACATAGCGTTGGTGAAATTGGTGAAAGATGCTCTTCACAAGACTCTCTTAACTTCACATCACTGGATGAAGCCAAGCTGCATGTGAAAGGTGAGAACGTCTGCACCGCTGGGCGAATTGAGGGATGCATGCAAGAAGGGAAGCTCCAGTGGATTACCTGCTCAGTATCGGATGTGAAGATGAAAGAACACTTGACGCTTGTGACCTGGTTTTTGCACACTCATGCAGCAAAGGATCCATGAAATTCCATGAACCACTTTCCATGCCAAATTCCACTTTGCAAAGTCTTGTATGAGTGCATTTTTTCTCTAACAGGGATATTAATATAGGGCCTGATGGTGGTGAAGGCGTCGGTGCAGGCGTAGGTGGTGCAGGCGAAGGCGGCGTAGGCCCAGGTGCTGGAGCCGGGGCACCCACAAGATCACAGGTCCACCGAGTACGAAATTGGGGTGGATCATCCCAATGGATTCCACGAGTGCATTGTTGCATGCACTGAGCATAGAAGTTGTTCTTCTTAAAGCATTGATGACCTGGAGTGCAACAAGTAGGCTTATCCAAACAGCCTCCACCAGGAGAAGAAGCACTTGGAGAACAGTCTGCAGGTGGTGGGGGTGGGGGTGGTGGTGGCGGTGTTGGTGGCGGTGTTGGTGGCGGTGGCGGTGGAGGAGGTGGTGGTGGTGGTGGTGGGGAAGGAGCTCCCACCCGGCGGCAAGTCCACCAGGTTCGAAACTGTGGAGGTTCCGACCAGTGAAGTCCAGGAACACATACGTCCAAGCAAGCTCCATAACCACCGTTTTTTTCAAAGCAGCTGTGGGCTGGATTGCAGCAAACGGGATTTTGCATGCAATTTTGACTCCAACTTGGTGTACATGTTGCTGGGGGACCAGGCACCGGTGTGGGTGGCGGTGGCGGTGGTGGCGGTGGCGGTGGCGCTGGACCACCTCCACCCAGAACGCTGCAAGACCAAGGAGTGCGAAACTGCGGCGGATCGTTGGGATGAATCCCAGGTGTGCAACTGGGCAAGCAGGCAGCGTACCTGGCCACGGAGAGCCTATCTTGAGACATGAAATTCTCTGCTGGTGACACGATGTTTCTTTTGCTAATTCTTCCAGTTACTTTAAAAGCTCTCTGGGCAGTATCGTCCTCACAGAAGACAGGCAGATATTTCAAGTAGTCTCTGGGACTAATCAGGTAAGTATGTATCCAATTGAATTAAACACAGGGAAAATTCATCATTTCTGAGACGAATAAATGAAACAACACTGGCAAGTGCAATCGCATGGCAAGACTGAGAACTTTTTTTGATTGCCTCACCTCGGTAATCCTAAAAACACCCAAAGACTTTGAAGACGTTCAACAGACCGAGACTGAAAAAAACTGTTGTCTCCTACCTTTTTAACTGTTGTTCCCTTAAACTTCACCAAAACAGGATCCCAGCCCGCCTGTTGTTTTTCTGGTAGCAGGTGTAGCCACTTTCACAGCAGCGCTGTGTCCATCTGCAATTATGACTCCAGGAAGCAGTGCACCTCGCACGTCCAACACTGAGTAATTATATACCATATTTTCACTGGCAAAACAAGGCAACCACATCACCCACATCACCCCACCATCCCATAGCCCACCTTCCAGGAGGAGGTGGAGATGGTGTAGGCGGCCTCCATGGAGCTACCACTTCACAGGACCATGGGTATCGATATTGCGGTGGGTCCTCCCAATGGATTCCGCGGTTGCAACTCGGAAGACAAGCACCATAGCGCCAATCTCTTCGGTAGCATTTGAAGGACCCATCGCAGCAGTTGGGCTTGTTCAGGCAATTTTGACTGAAAGAAGCGGAACACCAAGCAGCACTGGTGCCCACTGTCAAGGATGTGATTCTTGACGTGTTGAGAGTCAAAGGAGAAGACAGGCGCAGATTTGAAGATGTTACTTTCTTCAAAGTCAGATTCTTGCTCTGTCCCTCAACCGAAGATGCATTCGACACAGTCGATGCGATCGATGGCAGGACTCATTCTTGCTCCTATGCACCTCACAGGACCAAGGACTTCGCCACTCTTCAGGGTCTCGTTCATCGACTCCTACAGCTGATATGAAATGATACAACCGTATCATAGGAAATGATAGGAAATCTGTGTCTGATGCTACGCTCAAGACTTGCCCATCTCGTTTTTCAGCCACTGACATGGAAAAAAACCGCGACAACGTGACAACGGCCTGGACTGCAGCTGCGCTTGCAAATGGCTACGCCATCGAGTTTCGCATAGCAAGTCGCAGCTGAATCGCAGCAGCTGGGGTTGCCCCAGCAGTTGAAAACCTCTGACTGGGTGCAGTTTCCTGCGCGTGCCAGTGCGCCGCCTTTCAAAAAAAACCTTTCACCTGAGTGACTTTGGCTGAAAGGAAAGGTTCTGATATGTTTCAACAGTACCACGAGAGTGAGAGTACTGTGAGTAGTATACATTCACACAAAAATTTTGAACCTGGAACTTGCAAAACAAACACAGTCAGATAGTCTCCTCCTGATCGTGCTCCACGCACACCTGGTGCGGCCCCAGGGACCCTTTTGGCCAAAGCTGCAAAATAAGCCTCAGCCTTGCCGCACTCCAAACCGTGACTGAAAAAAGCAATGTCCTTCTACCTACTGCCCTGTGTGTTGCTGTCTTTTTCTTGTTTTTGGTTTTCTCCAACATTATGGGTCGTCACAACGAATCTGCAATGTCTCATGAGTCATGAGTTTATGAGAATTATCCATCCAACCTGAGAAAGGTCCTCACCAAATGCTGGCAGCAAGAAGAGCCAGAAGCAGCATGCCGTCCTTGCGGGTCAAAGACCAACTCTTCTTGAGATGCAAGCTTGTTGTCTGCATCAACCACACTCACCATTCAATTATTTGGGACTATGAGATGTCATGAAAGAGGGGGCATAAAATAGGGATCTGCTCATTTTTTCCATCAATGTCATCCCTTTTCTTCGACTCTTTCGACCTTAGGTTGTATCGTGTCCTTCGAAGGCGTGGTGGCCCCATGCTGGGAAATTGCAGCACAAAATTTCTGTGAGCCAAAGTCGTCAAAATTGGAGCTGAAGGCAAGGTGAATCACATAGGGAACACGCGAGGAAAAACATGAGACAATGTCTTTGGGGGAAAAAGAAGCCTTCGTGGGAAGATGCCAAAGAATTCACACAAAATTACAATCGCTTGTAGTCTCACAAATCTTCCAGGGCCAGTTCTCACCACAAAAGGCACCTGTGGACAAGACTTTTCGAAGAAAATTGCAGAACCCCTCAATTTGTTTTGGGGGGCGCCCAAAACTAAACACGTGTTTTGACCAGAGCCTGGCCATGGCTTGAAAGACTATTTACAGTCAACGCACTTCAAATCTTGGCCGTGGACAATGGAGAGGATTGCAAGAATTGATCCACTTTCGTCGTGACCATCTGGTGTTGAGGCCTCAGCACGTCACACTGTGAAAGGCTATGATGATACAAAACAAAAGATGATAATGATGATAATGATGATGATCATGACAATCATCGTCATCACTGTCGACGTCATCGTCGTCGTCGACGTCGTCCGCATCATTGTCTTCATCATCCTCATCATGGTCACCATCATCATCATCATTGTCATGGTCGTCGTAATCATTGTTGTCGTCGCCATCATCGTATCCTCAATTCAATTTATCCTCCTCCTCCTCCTCCTCCTCATCATCATCATCATCATCCTCATCATCCTCATCATCATCATCATCATCATCATCATCATCATCATCATCCTCATCCTCATCCTCATCCTCATCCTCATCAGCATCACCATCATCATCATCATCATCATCATCATCATCATCATCATTTCATCATCATGGTCATCGTCATCGTCGTCATCCATCATCCACGTNNNNTCATCATCATCATCATCATCATCATCATCATCATCATCATCATCATCATCATCATCATCATCATCATCATCATTGTAATTGTCATCATTATCATCCCCCCCAGGCAGCTTAATACAACAATCCTTCTAAACACCCCCACACCTAAGGTTATGTGGTCACGCACTCCCTTCAAAACTAATGATGCATTCTTTTGCCCATGGGGCTGACGATTCAATGGATTCAACAATTCAAAAGTCATACCATACCGCGGTGGACCATATGATGTCGTCCAAACTTTCCAAGGTTCTTCCACCAAAAAACAAGGACACTATGTCATCAATATTCATAAATAGTATTCAATAATGAATCAAGTTTCATAAAAAATCTAAAACATAATCACTGTATTTACAATAAAAGATCCTCCATCCCTGTCAATCCCTACACATGTCCACTATTTGCATCGAAGGACCCTTCAAGCCAGGCCAGTTTGACCACCTCAGTGACACATTCGGACAGAAACCGGGGAATTGGCGGAGCCTCACATCCTCACATCATGTGGACCGAGTTGCTCGGCACAGCAGCCTGGAGAGGATCGGAGTCAAAGAGCCAAGTTACGGTTCCTATGACTGACTCAAACACCAATAACACCACAACACAGCGGCCTAACCACCGGTGAGACGCCCATGGGTGCGCTTCTGTACAAATCTGGGCCTGGTGGTGGGACGGTCGGGGACCATGGGATCAAAATATGAGAAAACTATACACACACAAGATCTGTCAGGTTTAGCCAGTTTAGCCGGAAAAAGACAGAACATCCAACAACTCGAGTACCACCGTGTGGGACATTCTAGAGCTTTCCGCGCACAAAGAAAGCACGTCTCGCTTTTGAGTGTCACACCATTCTTTGCGAGGTAGTCCAATAAGAAGTTCCTGTCAAAGCAGGAAATGCCCAAGCGGTCCTTCTCGTATGATTGTCATCAAATGATCAGGTGAATCCGATGTTCAAAAAATCTGCACTATGAAAGGGCTTCATACTGCTCGACGCCCTTCTCCATATTGAAATAGGAGCGGTCTCCGTGTCGCATTGGGGAATGCAAGACTCTTGCGCGTAGGTAGGAAAAGAAACATAGCCATTCCCATCCTTGTTGTCACACTTTGGACATTTACATCCCCCAACAAACCAAGTAGCAGCAATTTGCTAACCCAAATCGGATGTCGCACGTCGCACCTCATCTCTTCCTTTTGCTGGTCCGACACTGAAGTCCAGTGTGAAGTGATCAACTGGCAGCAAGGTTTTTGCCGGCATCCAGGAACCACCCCCAGCATTCCCCAGTCCTAACTACGAATTAACCATGCCAAATGGAGATTGAATTCTACGATTTTGGAGCTTTATGCACATTGAACAACTGTCTCATTGAACCCCAGACCAGCGATGCTCACATTTCATGGATGTAGCTTTTCTCGATTCAAAACTGTCGCTTGGGCAGATAACTGGCCCACAGCAAGACACGAAAATATAACAATGACCTTCATCAGTCCAGTAGCTGCAAAAATCAACGCATGCGGACCTAGGGCCAATCAGCATGCAAAATCATGGCATCTACGGTGTGTTCCATGCAAACTTCTTGGGTCAACAAATAGCCTGAATCATACATCCAGGATCGAAAACAGAATTGATCTGAGATCACAGCTACTGGTATGTGCCAAGACGAACTGCAGCTGCGACATGCACCTGGATGAACTTAAGAAGAAAGATACAAAGATGCAGCTCAGAAAAAGACAGTTTTAAAACCACACGGAGAAGAGAGGCCAAGGAGGAATTTGAAGAATCTCGTAAAAGCAATACAAATTTCACACTTTTAAGGAGGCACTCACTTGGCAGCACACAGATTGACATAGAGGTAAAACTTCAACATCCAGCCAATGTATGGTGATTGAGAGGACTGGGGCAGTGACTGTGGATTCTGCACTAGCGGTAGCAATGTCTGATGAGCTTGCGCCCTCTCTGCCTCGCCGAAGGTCAGAAACGAAGACAAGTTTCCTAGTTGCCCTCTTATAGCTTCAAACAGATACTATTCTTTCCTCAACAACTCTTTTTGAACCCTAGGCTGCACCAAACTCTTTCTCAGCACAAGGCATGTGTCATAATCAAGCATTCTTTCTTTTATATATAATATACATAATGACATATTATCTATATATACGTATACTTGTCAAAATGGGCCGTTGCGAATGGCCTTTCATTCAGCCCCCCCCCACCTCCGAGCGGGCATTGTAAAGCGCATTGCACATCGTCTCCAGCTGGGCCTCAGGTCAGTTGAAATGATTCTCCGAAATTGAAATTCTGGGTGTAAATTCATACAGTGTAAGGCTTCTAAGGACATCGCCAACTGTGCAGGCTCCATGCTTGGCCTGAAATCCAACATTTGCAATGAGAATGTCATGAAACACACCAACTATTTGCAGAGAAGAAGAGTTGGTGGAAGTGGAAGTACGGAACTCAAAAAACGTCCAAACGTTGCATCCTTGCTCAGGTGTGTCACCAAAAGAAACTCAATTCCAATTCCAATCTTTATCACTACTTCCCATCTTTTACTAAGTTTCCAGCAGAGAGGCAATGCCGCCAAAAATGCTGAACCATTCAACTAAACCTCTAAAGCTGTGGTCTATTTCTGCGTTAAAAGAAATCATGTTCTGTGGTGTGAAGTCTGTGGTTACTGTCCGGTCTGCTGCTTGCAAAAGCATTTTTTGTATTAGGCTGTGTCAGACGGGACACCCATATCTTCATGTACCAGAATGTACCAATTGAAAAATGCTGAGCTTCGAATGATTCTCACGCTTTGTAAGTTCGCTTTTGGGCATTTTAATTGAGGCTTTTGGATGCCAGGTGTGCACAGTCAAGGAGAGCTAAGAAGTTACTTCATGAAAACAGGTCGAGCTACTAGCAGCCACAAGTTGCGACCTTGAGAGTCCATAACAAACCGACAAGGCCCGTGCGGATCACACACTTGGAGTGGCAGTTTGAAGAGGTCTTCATGTTTCACTGGAAATCTTGGAAAACGGAAAAAAGCACTTCATATGTTTCCATATACATGTACATATGTTCTCTCAGAATCCGTGCCTAAACATGAAAGGCTCTGTCCCTTTGTGGACAGTGGATCCCATCAGGCTTTCACAAAAGGGTTTCCATTTCAAAGGTTTCAAAGGCCTGAGATTCCCACCACAACCATATGAGACATACCAACAATACCAACATATTTTTCAACGACATACAGGATGTGATGAACCATTAACCATCGTGCCCTGTGGTGGCGAGAAGGAACCTCTCCCAGTGTAGCAAGAAAGGATACCTCATTCCTCAGCTCGCGAAGCTTATACACTGGGATTGACTTAAACTTGGATCTAATTTCATGCCTTTTATTCAATCAACATGTCTTATTAAAATGATGGACTGGGAAGTTCCAACGTTGCAACTCACTCTCAAAAATTATTTGGGAAACAGAAATACAGCTCCAACCTCAATGTTTCACTGCATTGTGAATCTATTTTGAAGACATATATGCATATATATATATATACATATATATATATATATATATTTATGTACAGTACATATATATATATACATATATATCTGGCAAACCATTTTGCAGCCAAGAAGCTGAGATTCAAAGGCAGACGCGCGCAGGAGGAACTGCCAGCAGTAGTCAAGACCTCAAAGATCAAAGAAAAATAACTCAATAGAAAACATATTCACGGCGAAATGTACACTTGATTGTGGTGGATCAATGGATCAAGCCTTACCACTTCAACCTCTTGATCCTGAAACCATTCAAACCCATTCAATGATCAACTTCCACAATCAATTGGACAACTTCAATCTGAGTTTTCCCGCGCCGGGAAATGTTGGCTGCTGGTAGCGAGTCAACAGACACTGTGAGGAACCACTGCTTCATTTCCTGCTCTTCAAAAAATGTTTCAATCCAACACTTAGTCATAGTGAATAGTCAATAGATACTAGCGATTCCAATAGTGGCTTCGATGGAATTGCAATCAGCGGCTGTTTTTTAGCCTTTAACCATGCAAAAGAATCAAAAATTTCGTGTGGTCAGTAGTCAAAATGCATCTCTTCCTGACAATTGCATGCAGGCGGATCTTTCCACTAGTGAGTGGCATCCACAAAGCGCCGCTGCTGAACCCAGCCTCCAAAACACGAGTTCTGGTATCTCCAACATGCTCTGCACCTTCCAGACAAAGATATCTGCCAAGAACCATCTCCAAACCCTCATTTTGTTGTCCCACAACAGCTGAAGATCCTCCATGAGTTTGTACACTATAAGATTCTTTTCTGGTACCACTTCGGATTCGAAGCCCTAGAATGAATGGAAAATCCTTCTCATGTGAGTACGAGCTCTCTATCATGGATTGGGTTCCCGGCTGCTGGAAAGCCCAAGGAACCAATGCTTTCTCTCCTGTGAAAGAAATCCAAAAGCTTGAAAGCCAAAACTATCAGACTCCAAGCTGATTTGATAGGACTCATGCAAAATAGGCATACATACTGACCAACTAACCAACTGTTGATGCGGACAAATTCTCTAACCTCCTCATATGTGGATACAAAACGTAGCGCTGCGATTGAATCATTAAGTGAATGTCCACTAGGCTGACCGGCGTCGATCCTTCTGATAGCGCTCAATGGTACGAATTGCAGCCACTGCCTGCCAAGAACCCAGATCACCAATTTGGACGTGTATCCATTTCAAGACAGCTGTGACAAGAGTTGACACACATGCATCCACCCCTGGTCGTTGAGTACAACCAAGTATTCTAGATTAGTGGAAGTGCAGGCACAGTGTGAGCAAACAGGAATGGAAGACATTCACATCCAGCCCACTGCCAGGTTCTGCTGTGGACACCCGTTCTGGAGCATGATCTAACCTTAGCCATGGAAATACTGGCAACATTTGCAAACAAAACCAGCGAAACTGGTTGCAAGTCTTCGTGGTTTCCCTCACCAAAGCAGTTCGAGTCGCCCAACAGTTCAGCATTGAAGAACCTGCGATAGAGCTCAGTAGCAACCCTCGCCTCGCGAGAAGATTTCAAACATTTTCACGAAATGGGTCAAACTTTGCAAATAGACAAGTTCGTATGTTCACAGAACGGACAAAGCACTCTGTAACTCTGTACTTTTGCATAACCACAAGAGCTAAGAAGTCCTAATTTTTGTTTCAATGCTTGGCAGTTGCAATGCAAACTGTATCCTCCCGCAAACCACTGGTCAAACCTCCTGCTGCTCTTTTTCATGCCTGGCCATACATCATTATTTGGCATCCAAATGTATGCATAGAAAGCAAGTCTTGCCTGGAACGAGCAAAAGCAGCGATTGCGATAGCTGCTCCGCCCACCTATTCATCACATGGGCTGAGATGCAATTACCGGGTGAGTCAACATCGAAACACATGCCTCCAAAACTCCGGTCATCCATCAGCCAGCTCTTGTGGGGCCATGGTGGGTTTTTTCATTGAATTGAATGTCATATTCCACCTGAAAACTGCTGGTTTGAGGGATCTGTTGTATGGCCAAAATAAAAAGACAATCGCAGGAAAAATATGCACCGACACATGTCACCTCGTCCAAAACAATTTGCATGCTGTTAAGTTAACCAACAAATTTGTCTGTTGTAGAAACTGCTGCGATGCACGCACAACAATTTTGGGAAACAATTATAGAATCAAATTTTTGAGAAAAAAATGTGACCCAAAATGGCACAAACATTTCTGTTTGTTACCCTTTCGTGCTTTCCGTGCTGGTCTAAAAACCAAGTTCCCAGTCAGAGTAATATAAAACATGTTTTCCAAAATAATATCAAAACATATAAATTCATTCTGAACCATGGCAACGGTGCAACCGAAAGTCAAATGAACAAGTTCAGGACGCACATTCAATGTATCACGTGTTTTCATCTAACATGCTAGTAAAAAACACCCTTCCAGTCACATGCTCCAGTTCTTCAACATGAGCAATGCAAAAAATAACACGCATTCTCTTGTCGCATGTGCATGGATTCCTCATGTGAAAAAACGTCTTCTATTTTCGTCACTTTGCGTGCAAAGCCGTGGAACTATGACGGGTCGCAAACTGTGGAGTAAAACCAGGCACGAACAAAACAACCAAAACAATTCTCGCAAAACCTTCAAAAAGGAAGAAAACAAACAGCAAATGTAGAAAAAAAATGATTTCACTCAGCGCAACCGCCACAAACATTTTTCAATTCCAAAATTTTATTCTAATATGCAATGTAACAATGCAAAAAACACCATGTGCAAGAATGTTCAGTGATCCGCAAATTTGATATCTAATCATGTGTCGCAATGTAAAACCCATGCACCCAAGGCACACATCATGCCAGCGCTGTAAGCGGATTCCAGCCCACACAGTTTGGTGGATGTTGTTTTTCTTTCTTTCCAAATTTTCAATGCAATAATTAGCGTCAAGCCAAATTTATCTTCATTCGACTTATCTTGACTCCACGCACCAAAGTACGGAAAAATCTCTAAAACATCTGCACAATCCGATTTGCAGAAAAGAATCATTTACAACGGCCTGCTCCAATCAAATTCTTTTAAACATGTAACATGATTGCATTCGGTTTGTGTTTTTAAAACTCGTTCTACCGGAACCTTGCAATGTTTGAGCAAGGCGAAAGCCAGAGGTAAGAAGTGCCAAGTGCCGCACCAGCTGATTTGATGGGTGCGTAACCAGGATTCAGCTGTAAATGCTGCGTGGCGTGCTTCGTGGATGACGTCAGGTTGGGTGATGAAATGGCCCAAAGCCTTCAAATCCAGTGGGGCAGCACCGATGCTGAACATGCCGTGGCGGAAGGCGCAAAGAGTGCGCAGGAAATGGAGAGAGGAGGTCACGTTGTTGGTTTTGGAAGTTGGTGCATTGTGTTTTACATTGCTTTCAGATTTCTTAGCATTGACAGTTGAGCGTTTGCAATTTCAGTGCATTGATTTGGACACTTGGTGGCTTGTTTCGTCTTAGAACTGATGGCTGACCAAACGATGGTCCAGATGTTGCAAGTGGCAGCACAAGCGGCACAGGCTGCTTCAGAGGCTGCTGAGTCGATGCGGAAGATGGTTGAAAAAGATGATAATGATAGGAAACAGAAGTTCTCAGAAGCTAGCAAAGTGGTTCGTATGCCTGATTCCTTTGGTAGTGAAGACCAAGATCAAGATCAGAAAGGTTGGCGTGATTTCCTGCATAACTTCAAGAGTTGGCTGTATTACGCAGATGGATCTTTTGAAACTGGTCTTACAAAAATGTTGATCAAAACCCCAAAGATGTTTTGGACTTGAATGCCATGGAGCCTACCCACAAGGCTAAGTCGGTTCAATTGGCCATCTTGAGTGGATTGCTGAAGGGAAAACCCCTACGAGTACTTCTTTTTTTTCGAGCTCATGCCGTGCACGCTCGAGGCTCTGACGGTCATCAAAACGTTTTGTTTTTGATAAGCTATTCCCACATATTGGAGAATAGGTGAAAGCAAAAAGCCAGGTGTCTTCCAAATCCAAAACAACACAAACCCAACCAAAAACAAAACCAAAACAACACAAGAAGACACCCAGGGAACTAGGTGAGACACTACGCTTTCAGAAAAAAAATCCTCAGGCCGCTCAGTACTTCTCCACGATGTCATAGCAAATCTCGCAAATAAATGTCCCAAGTAACTCCAAGTCTCGAAGTAATCGTAGGTGGTGGTCCTGCATCATCCAGTCATTGAACGAGGGTGGGGAGTTGGTTCACCCACGTCCACGTGGATGAAGCTGCGCAAGGCAGGAGTTCCCTTAATACTTAAGTAGTTGCCACAATACAAGCACCAGAAATATTTGAAAGTCGTTGTTCCTGCTTCTTAGACCAAGATGGCTCAAAGATGATCCGGGAAGAAACTCCTTTCATTCCACTGTGGCCAGGGAGTAAACCCTGACGGAGATGAAAGAAATCACCAGGTTCTGTTTTTCCAGCCTGACCAGTAACAGTAGGCAGTCCCACCATGGGCAAATGTCAGTTGCATGCCCAGTGTAATGATTTATGTTTTGTCGTCGAGGGGCAAAGAGCCTGGGGTCCGCGACTGACGCCAATGTGTTGTTGGAGAGACCCTGAGGATTCTGTGGTCTGTGGTGTGAAAGGATAGGCACAGGGCGCACCGGTGGAGCCTCCCATACCCGCCTTCAGAAATATGCCATCTTGTAACGTTTCAGTGTTATGCAGCTTGTTTGTGCATCATATGTTCCCAAACTCCTACTGCCGTGTCCACGCGCAAGTCTTGTCTTCTCGTGGAGGCAGGTTGCTGCCCTTCCACGGCTGGGCCTCAGGAGAGGGGATCCCAGTGCTTGTTTCTGCAATGGCAGGTGCATGTATGGCTTAAGCGCCCAGGGGCATCCTGGATTGCTGCTTCCTCGATGAAGGCCAGCAAGGAAGCAACCTCACTGGTGCACAACGTCGGGAGGGCTCCCGTCCACGGAGCAGGCCAAGGCATTGAGTTGAAACTGATGGCACGCCCACTGGCACCTCGATGTGTCACCACTTATGGTCACCTGGATGCTCTCGCAATTGTATTGCTCACCGGCCTTGCACACCAATGCGTGGGGTTTTCAACATATTGGTAGATCACCTCGCACCGTAGCACGGTAAAGGCAACAGCGCCCAGCCGTGTAGACATATACAGTCATCGCCGGAAGGTCACCGGGAGACACAGAAACAAAAGATGCTCACGTGTGTGCCTGAATGGCTTGAGATGCGCTCACCGCTCGGTGCCTGTTTTCCACCTAGGTGCTCAGCGATGCAAATTGCATGTCCAGGGAAGCTACTCCTGAATGCGGATCAATGAGTGCCCAGCTTGTGCACCAGAATGTCTTGAGCTCAAACCGCAATGACGAGCAAGAGACCACGCTGCTGCATCTCCAACAGTGATCGGAAGAAACAAAAAGGGTAGGTCAATTCATTACAAGACGGTAAGGGCAACAGCGCCCAGCCGTGTAATCAAATACTGCAATCACCTGAGAATATTCAGGAGAATTGAACAAGGAATGTTCCATCTGCCAAGATGTTGCTTGAACGCTTAGGGTTGCACCAATGTCAGGGTAATTGTGTTCAGCCCGTCCGGTCAGAGTACATATTGAGGGTGCCTCTGTGATAGTTCAACAGGCAGCAAAGCACCCTAATATATGTAGACATAGGTGGAATCCAACCCAAAGCGGGCCAGGAACAGTAGGAATATTCTGTGTGAATAGGTTGGCACTACACAAAGAGCCATGCGTATCCACCTGCGTGAGAATGCTGTAACACTTTTCCGGCGTGTCCTTTCCCTTCTGACAACAGGGTCAATGTAACCCGTCTTATCAATAGCATCACCAGTTCTTGCGGTGCGCTCCAAGACAATGTGACTTGTCTAAGACAGAGGAATTCTAGGAAACCTCAGGGACGGAATGCCGTGGTGCGCATCTGTCTCTTTGTGCACTGAGGCACACAACAAGTCTTGTAGTCGAAAGGAACGGACCAGTGCACGGGTATGGTTGAATCACGTCGGAAAGCATCAGCTGCATCTGGTGCAGCAGGTAGTCAACAAGGGTGGTCAAATAGGAGAAATTGAGGGGGAAGATATATGGGTCCGTAGTGTGACGGAGGGTAATGTCCTACTTCTAAAGTGCAGGGGAACCGGTCCACGTCCTTGTCCCCTCTCATAGAATAGAATGGGCAGTGAAACCGTGTACCTCCCGGTTCAACTCCTATTCTTCTTGTCCATTGGTCAGAGCTGACTGACGCCCAGAATACACGTGAGAGTGTATTGCTCCTCTCGTATCAGCTCGTGGGTGCTTCGATAAAGAAAGGCGGAAGTGCCAGTTGTCCTAGCTGGCATCCACCATTCAGCGTAAAGGCTATGCCCTTAACAAATGGTGGAGAAACATGTACACTTCTGTCCCTCAGAGGAAGGTCCATGCTGTTTCGTTGAGGCACGTGGACATGCTGTAACCATGTGGGCTGCCTGAAAGCAAAGTGGTGGCCCTCCTGCACAAGGAGACGATTTCCTCGACTGAGGCACAACAAGCATCGACTGAGGCAGGATTAAAGAATATATGTCCATCGCACGAGAGCTCCAACACCGTTACCCTCATTCGTAAACCACCATGATGCATCAGTCGCCAAAATGGGCGTCCCAATTGTCTAGATGGGCAACCAAGCTGTCGGTAAAGCCAGCCTCGTCAGGTCTTCGCATGATCTGAAGCAAAGCACAATAATGATGAATCATCCAGGAAAATTCCAGGCCCGCCAAACATTGTGTCTGCGCGCATAGCAGCTGCATTGAACATGTCAGCCTTCAAAATCTATTGACAAAACACATGGAAGAACAAGATTCTCACAAAACACAGCCCCTGCGCAGGCAACAACTACGAAGCAATTCAAAGCCCACAAAAAAACCTCCAAAATCACTTAAGATTTTGAATTCTCTGAAAACAGTGCACCTCTACAAGTAACACACTCTTGCACAATTCCAAACCCAACAAAACCTCGGAAAACGCGCAAGAATTACGATTCTCTGCCAACACTGTGCTTGTGAGTAGCAACTAGCTTTTGAAATGCGCCATGGCCATCTCCTTCTAAGATTCTTTCTTTTTGCCCTGCTCCAGCTTGTCCCTATCACAAAATCTTTTGTGACAGGTCATAGAACTTGAGAAACTTTTGCGACTCTCATTTTAGGAGTCTAAAACGCTTCCAAAACTGAGTCCTTCAGATGGAGCCTCCCCAGTTGCTGTTTCCACTGGCTTTGAAATTCTATACATGAAGCCGTGTAAATCTAGCTTCTTCCTGCACGCATGAGAAATACAACCCGCAGCTCCAAAACCGACTCAGCCCGTCCAGTGGACCGCCAAAAACGAAAGAAAATG
The DNA here is from genome assembly GCA_000507305.1 of Breviolum minutum Mf 1.05b.01. Taxonomy (NCBI): domain Eukaryota; class Dinophyceae; order Suessiales; family Symbiodiniaceae; genus Breviolum; species Breviolum minutum. The sequence goes on from DF239743.1 coordinate 120,193, forward strand.
AAAAATGAAGAACTTCTGACTACCAAATCGGGAAGCCAGAAACGGCTACCAAAAATGGAGTCGCCCACGATTTCCTTTAATTTCCTCTTGTAAAAGATTTGACTCCCATTTTGGTAGCCAGAAAACGACTACCAAAATCGAAGCCGCAAAACTGCCCACTTTTCCAAATTTTTCACGGTTTGAACGAGTTTTTGTCCACAAGCAACGGCACATGCAGCTCCTCACACGACACTTGTTTCTTCTGAAACTACTTCACGCTTGTGCAAAGCTTGCAGGAACTTGCGCTTGCACCGTGGAGGCCCAATCGTGCGACCTTTGAAACTAAAGACTTTCTAACTACCAAAACAAGAGTTGCAAATCATACGCTTTTCCTTCAACTGCTTAAAAGGCAAGTGTGCCAATCTCAACCATTCCAACATTGACATCGGTGGTCAAGGGGCCAAGACATCTAAGTCTGAGTTCAGATGCGGAGACATGAGTCCCCGCAAAGCTTCATCCTCGACACATGTGCGCAACACAGCAACCGCTACAACCCAAGTCCAAGTGAACAAACACATTGACAAAATGGCTTGCCCCAAAAACTGGACTTGATCAAGTCCAAGTCTAGCCCAGCTAAAACATCAGAAAAAATGGGTTAGCCCAAAACTGGGCTTTGTCAAGCTCAAGTCTAGCCCAGCTGAAACATTGAAAAAAATTGGGCGAGCCCAAACCTAGCCCAAGTCCAGTCCAGCCAAAACATTGAAAAAATGGGTTAGCCTAAATATAATACTTTTCTCTGAAGTGGACAAGCACTGTCGGAATGAATGCCACCCGGAACGGAAAGGATTCTATTTACGTTTTTGCGCCAGAGCGTTTAGAGTGGTGACTTTGGCAAGTACTCCTCCAATAGCCAAGGTCCTGAGTGGCATCAAAAAGTAAAAATTCGAGTTGGGCTGGCGTCCCAATTGTCTAGATGGGCAACCAAGCTGTCGGTAAGGGGCTGGTTCCGAGATACCTCCTTCAGAAGCCCCTTCAAGGGGGCTTGAAGGGTCTGAGAGCCAGAGGGGGGGAGGGACGAAGGTCTGGAAGTCGAAGGGGGCTTCACCTTCGAAAGGCTTCAAGGAGGCTCCAAAGGGGCTTGAAGGGGGCTTGAAGGAGGCTTGAAGCCTTTCGAAGGTGAAGGAGGCTTCGAGAGGCTTGAAGGGAGCTTGAGGGAGCTTCAAAGGGGCTTGAAGGTGGCTTCAAGCGGGCTTCAAGGGGATTTGAAGGGGGCTTGAAGTCTTCCAAAGATGAAGAAGGCTTCGAAGGAGAGGCTTGAAGGAGGTTGAAGAGGCCTCAAAGGGGCTTGAAGGCTTGAAAGGGGCTGCCTTTAGCGCTGAAGTGGACTTCGAGGACGCTTGCAAGGGGGCTTTACATCAGAGATTTGGGCATGTGTAAAGCAGGTACCGAAGCAGTCCATTCCGAAGCACTTTGAACACGAGTTATATTAGGTTTGGGCATGTGTAAAGCATGTATCGAAGCAGTCCATTCCGAAGCACTGTGAATACGAGTTACATTAGGTTTGAGCATGTGTCAAGCATGCATCGAAGCAGTCTGTGCCGAAGCACTTTGAATACGAGTTACATTAGATTTGAGCATGTGTAAAGTATGTACCGAAGCAGTCCATTCCGAAGCACTTTGAAC